>PYUH01000018.1:1171728-1188036 GCA_016808085.1 Suaeda aralocaspica | reverse complement strand
GGGAAAAAAAAGGGGGGGGGGGGGGGAGTTGTCGTTAAGTCGTGAACTAAATAATGAAATTAACAATGGAAAAGTGAAACTGGCTTACTTCTTAAGTGACGGGGCGAGAATGAACTTCCTTTTCGCTTGAATTTCTTCTTTGATGGCGGTTTCGAGGTACACTTTCACATCACCTTTGTTCTTTAGGCATCGTTCCTCGTAATCTCTTGAGGACACATCCACCCCACCTTCTTCATAGTGTTGCTTCCGATCAAATCTATGTAAACACAACTTAGGTGGGGAAAAAAGGGAATACATTAGTTTGGAAGTTTCTGCATGTCATAAACATTCATTGAAAACATATTGAATTAAATGGACAAGTTATGGAAATAGAACAAAGCAATAATTATGAAAAATTGGACTACCATAGGTTTTGTAAGTAGAAACCATGGAATTACATTTTAATTGAATTACGCAGAACTAATAACATGATAAATGCTTGCAACACAGACAAGGATAACATATCCCCAACGACGAAGTCATAAACATCAGCTTTCGTTACACATGTCTCGGCATCCTCAAAGTAGTGGAATTGTGTCTTGCTCAACATCATCTTTAAAGGATTGTCTTTCGGCTCATCTTTGGTGCATTCATTTAGCCACTGACACGTGGGTGACACATTTTTGTACATGTCATCATCATCTTGCTTGTTTGAGCCTTTTGAGGAAATACGCTTGTTCGGGCCATCCTCTTGTTCGTTCTCGGGTTCTCCCTTGTCGTGTTCTTCTTGTTGTTCTTGTTCCTCTTTTCTTGTCTCCCCTTTATTAACATAAAAATGCATATGACAAGGAGAATAAAAAAAATAAACTGATTATTTCACACTTACAATTAATGATATAAGGGTATTGATCACCTCTTTTGGAAACCGCACCCATTTTCGAGGCCACGTTACAAAACTCCCTTGCGCTTCTCCTAAAGTAATCAATCCCCACTCTTGGTGTGGAAGGGGAAGTGTTGCATCTTCCCATCCGTCTACAATAGAATCAACGGATACCTTACAGTGGGCTACATCAATTGCTTGGAGATGCGAGACTTAGGCCTGGAAAACTGGTTGAAGATGGCCAAATGCAACCACCAGTAACTAGCCTCTGGTCTTGCAGGATTCGTCACTTTGTCACCTAAAACCAGTAAAAGATTAATCTCACGAAGTAGATGTACAATTAGGTGAACCGTTATGTCGAAGAATGCAGGTGGGAAATAAATCTCAAACTTGCAAAGAGTTTCGACAACACGTGCTTGAAGAGTATCGAGCATAGCTGGATCTAGTGCTTTGCTACATCTTGTATTGAAGAAGGAACATAGTTTAGTGATGGTGTACCTAACATGTTTAGGTAAAATCCCGCAGATTACAATTGGTAAAAACACTTGCATCAGAACATGATAGTCGTGTGATTTGATATTAGATAACATCAACTCACCATCTAAGGTGACAAATCTTCTCATGTTAGAAGAATACCCTGACGCCAGCTTTAAGTTATATAAAGTTGCACAAAAGTGCTTCTTCTCCTATTTCGACATTGTGTAGTAAGCTGGAGGACGGTAGTAGGTTTCTTTCCCTTCAGTTGAACTTTGTTGCACCTTTTCCTTCCCCTTTCCCTTTTGTGAAGGTACGTCTTCCACGGGGTTCTTCCTTTTCTTACTCTCTTTGAGCTGAGGCCACAGCTGGGGTCGAACTCCAATCTGTATCAAGAACCCCCTATTGACTTTAGTGTCTTTAGTCTTGTTCGGAATGTTGTAAAGGGTGGCAAGTATGGCATCGCAAACATTTTTCTCATCACTTCGAGACAATGTCTGACTTGTAAATCTCTCTAATATGGAAGCTGCCAAAATGTAGATTCTTTTTACCATAACCCAGAATAGTCTACATTCGGTTTTCCAAAAATAATTTGAACACCCTTAACCTGGCAATACACCTCATAACCAGTTAATGGACGACGAGCAACACAATCCTCAACCATCCCATTAAATGCCTTCTTTTTCTTCCGAAAAGGGTGATTTGGTGGAAGAAACCTTCAATGGCACCAATAAACATACTTACCCACCCATGTAGAATCACCATCGTCCATTCAAGTAGGGCAAGCCTTCATTCCTTTGTTTTTGTACCTTGATAAGTTACCATAAGTGGCAAAATCATTGCACGCAACATGAAAGGTTCCTTTGCATGTGAATCATAAATTAAAACACCCTCATCCCATAATTTTCTTCAGTCATCAACTAGGAGCTCCAAATACACATCAATGTCATTACGGGGATGCTTTGGACTAGAAATAAGAAGTGATAGCATAAGGTACTTTCGTTTCATGCACAACCAAGGTGGACGATTATAGATCGTCAAAATTACCGACCATGTACTATGTTTGGAACTAAGACTACCGAAAGGGTTCATTCCATCAGTGCACATCCCAAGCCTGAGATTTCGATTTTCATTTCCAAATGTCTTATGTATCCTGTTGATGGTCTTCCATTCAGGACTATCAGCTGGATGTTGTAGCAAACCCTTCACCCTTCTACCCTCCGCATGCCACCTTAGATTCTTAGCATCCTTACTAATTGAAAACAACCGCTTGAATTTCGGTAATACCGAGAGATACCACAACACCTTGGACGATGGGCCTACTTTACCGCGTGCTCCTTGTCGCTCATAACGTGGCAAATCCCACTTAGGATGCTTATCCAACAACTCATAATCTTTTCGGTATAATATGCAATCATTTGGACAAGCATGTATTCTCTCATACTCTAATCCGAATGGACACAAAAGCTTCTTAGTGTAGTTAGTCAACTTAGGAAGCTCATTGCCATCTGGAAACATGCCACTCAACTTTTCTAGTAACATTGTGAAACATCTATCAGTCCAATTGTCGTCAATTCTCGACAACATGTACTTTTTTTTATGGTCACAGATTCTTATTAGATAGCTTTTGGCTAAGGATTGTGTCAATGGGCTATGCTTCCTAAGATAGGTTTTCCATCACGGCTACAAGAACGGGCAATTTAGTATAACCGGGGTACAAAGGCTTTCGAGAGGCCTTTGAAATGGATTCAAACCCTTGTCTATTCTCAAGGCCTTCCACCATCTCTTCAACTCGATGAACATCATCATCGCGGCAGAACCATCATTTACGACGACATCATCATTGGTTGCATGAGTGAAGTCCTCGTTATGTTGATGACTACTGTCATCATGTTGATGATTACCATGCGAAGAAGAAGGACCGTCGTGGAGTCCTGTCTCACCTAGATAACTCCACACATAATAATCAGGTCAAAAACCATGAATAAGTAGGTGCAGCCTCACCTCAGCAATACTTTCAAACTTACGATCATTCGCACACTTGAAAGAAGGACAGTAAAACCCCCCAGTTTATTGAGTTTGTGAATATGCCACTGCACGCTCACAAAACTCAAACACCCCGTCTACAAATTTTGCCTATTACTGCAATTGTACATCCACGACCAATCCTTTGACATCTTATGTAAATAACAACACACAATTTAAGGTATTTAGTACAATAACATAGAATATTTGATGCAACAATTCCAACAGCCCTTACAACTCCATTTGTTGATTTAACGTTTACATTTCGATTCACAAGATAATCCAGCAGCATCTCCGTACAATTTTCCAAGTACGCAACGTAGATGATTATAAACATTCAACAATTGTACTCGCACAACATATTACGGGAATACGACACTTTCATATATTATGAACCAAAACAAAAACAAACATTCACCACAAATAGGTATCTAGGTCCATGATGGTAATGCTAAAAAAAAGACATCAAAAATTGAACTAAAATGTAGATATGCATATAAAGCGTCGCTTCTCATCAGATATTTATATTCAACAAATAACCTTAAAAAAAGAACAATATATTTACTCATCACATATATGAGTATAAGGTGTAATATAATTTTGAAAATGTACAACACTTTTACATTACTACATCGTTAACTACATTTTTAAATGTAACTACAATGACAACTTTTTCAAGCAACTACATACACTCTAAGTGAACAACTCATCATCAATAATCCTAGGTCTAGTGTTATTCATCATCAATTTCAAATCAATAATTTTATACCCGTTTTGATTGCCAAAGTTGTCGCCTCAAGCTTTTTCCCTCAAAATGCTTGACAACGACCTATTTTCCAATAAAATTATGCATTAATTAATATATACATACATAATGCAAAGAAACATCCAAGATCATAATCAAAACTCTATCATTAAAAAAGGAAGAAAAATTTGAAAAAGCTAACAAACAAATTGGAAAACAACTCAACACAATGTCAACGTAAATTGAAAAACAACGATACAACACAATTTGTAACAAAACTTTAATATAACAAGGAGCAACATTTGTGACAACCACAACCACAAGTTTAGTCTTATTGTAAATTTGCAACTACACCTAATTCGTAACTCAAGTCATAAGCAACCAATAGCCACAACGACACTCACTCGCACAGTCTGTCACTCGCACACTCAGTCCTCACTCAATCCCTTACTCAGTCGCTCATACAGCCACTCACCCATAAAGAAACTCACCTTACTCAATCTCTCAGTAAATAAGTCATACAAACCACATGAATAAACCACAACAATCAACAACAACACACAAAAAACCATAACAAACCCAACACAAAATCCCAATAAATTTATGAATCACAACAAACTCAGTCACTGACACAATCACTTAAGCACACAAAGTCAGTCAATCAACCACTCACACTCTCACACTCAGTCACTCACACAATCACGCACTCACTTACACTCAGTCATACTCAGTCACTCACATAGTCACACACTCACTTACACTCAGCCAGTCAGTCACACTCTTAATCTGTCACTCACACAGTCACTGTCTCAGTCACACTGTCAATAAAGCAATAGAACCGTAACTCTTACTGAAGCACAAAACTCAGTCATTGAAGCACACAAAGTGAGTCATTCAACCACTCACATTCTCACACTCAGTCACTCTCAATCTGTTACACAAAGTCAATCATTCAATCACACACTCACTTACACTCAGTCATACTCTTAATCTGTTACTCACACACTCATATTGCCGCTGTCTCACACAGTCACTTAAAACCCAACACAAAAACCCAACAAACCCAAAACCACCCAAAAAAATTCAAACATCAAGACAACAACAAACTGAAAAACAAAAAAAAAAGGAATGTTAACTTCACAAATTGAATCCTAAGGGAGACGAATTGCTCTGGAACTGGAGCTTTCTTGGTTGTGTTCATGGAACTCGAGCTTCTTGGTGGTGGAATAGGTGAAAAAGTGTGAGATTTGTTGATGGTGGTGGAATAGGGTTGAGAGGAATATAGGATGGAAATGTGAAGATTGCATGTGAAGATAGAAGTGTTAAGAAAGAGGAAAGAAAAGGAGTGAAAAAATAAAAATAAAAAAAGTAAAGTCACAACGGACAAGAAAAGGAAAAAAAATTCTAGCACTTTTTTTGTTGCGGTTATTTAATCAACAACAGCAGCAACAAACTTTATTTGCTACAGTTACACAACACCCGCAGCAAATAGCAACCATCCATCCTATTTGACACATTATTTGCTGCGGTTTTAAGGAAACACCAAAAAAACGCAGCATATCTAGAGCAGCAAAATCCAATTTTTCCACTAGTGTGCCACCCTCCCCGCTGGTTGTATGGGCGGAACTCTTTTTTTATAAATCTTGTGACATCTCTTTGTCTCACTCAGAAACTAGTCTCTCCTAACAACCCATAACTATTCCTTTAGACCCTTTGTCCCGAGTGAGCTATGCTTCCTCCTATAACTATGGGCTTTTAGGAATAAACCGGGAATATGGTTGTTGTGATTCAATATAATAATTATGAGATTACATATGAGACCAAGTAGAGGTCTCTATACATGAGTGGACCTTGTGACCTACTTTGTCTTTACCCTCGTCCTCGAATCCATGGCTTAGAGACCATCCTAACCTTGAGTCAATTTGCCTTCAAGCTTGTCTTAATGGGTTTTTGTAAGCTCCTAAATAGAGCACGGTGGAGACTTCTCCACTCGGGTTTTGAGCTTCTAAACTCACCCCCAAGACAAGCATACTCACACCATGTAAAAAAGTAGACATTCAATGTCCGTAAAAAGGGCTCTTGGGCCCCCAAAGCCTCGGGTCCACACCATGGCGCAACCTACAACTTGTGCTATGGCGCAAGTTACACTCATATTCACATTTCCCTCCTTTTTCAAATAAACACACAACCCTACATGTAATTAAAAAATGCCTCTACATCCACAATGTCCTCCCTTTAAAGGAACTTTTGCTTGTTTTACGCATTCCTGGGACTTATGCTTGTCCTCGAAAAATCCCCAATGATCGAATCTCTTCCCCAACAAGTCATGAACACCCCCAGCAACCGTCAAAACTCCCTAGTGAGTCCAAACACAATACTCCCCACAGTATCTTAGACACTACAAATTACACCGAATCCTTAGAATGTTTCAAAAAGTCACCAGTCGACTCCAAACTAGAGCAAACATCTACCCAAATCCCCAGCAAGGTCCTCCTACATCACAAAAGCCTTTCGTGCAAAGCCAAGCACCAATAACTCGTAAATATTTGATACCTCTCAAACATAAAACAAAAGCCTATTTTACACGAAGCCCTAGTATATCAAAAATCCCCACCCGATCTCGCTATAGGCGGCTAAGACACCAAGCTTGCTATAGGCTGCCCAGACACCAAGCCCGCTATAGGCAACCCAGACACCAAGCCCGCTATAAGCATCCCCAAAAACCAAGCCCGCTATAGACGACCTAAATACCAAGCCTGCTATAAGTGGCCTTGAACACCAATCCCGCTATAGGGGCTTAGCTGCCAAGCCCATTGTAGGCGCCTCATACGTCAAGATCGCTATAGGCAGCCAAGACACATACAACTTCATGGAGTTCTACTTGTCCCAACAAATTCCTCAACGGAGATCATAAACTCCTCCCTTCAAACAAATCACACAAAATCCCCCAGTAGAGTATCCAATGCATTTCCCTCCCTAGTGGGGTTGACTAACAACAAACAACCAAAACCAAGGGCTTATGCTTGCCCTCTACTGCATACCCTCCCTAGGAAGTCGCACATACCCCAATGAGGTCACCATAAACGACAAATGTCCAGATAAAACTAACACATTTGTTTTACAAGTATCGGTTTGATAAGACTCCTTTAAATCACACAACTTTCCGAAGGGCCTTCCTTTCCGATTCGAATATTCATCTCTACTTGAGACTCGGTCAAAGTGAAGGCTTCTATAGAGAGATAGATGTATCTCTACGAAATGAAGGAGCGATGATGATCCTCCAAAACTTGCCATTTTCCCGAGCCGGAGTCCCGGAGCTAAATTATAGAAATTCATGTCAAAATGAGTTTTGTTTTATTAAATTTGTTTTTGAAAGTTTCTAACACTTGTTCCAAGATCAATTTTTGAGGGGGAGCAGGATAAGGAGGTTTAGGTTGAATGGGTCCCCCTTGGTTAAAACTACGAGGCCTATAAGGACCGGGTTGTTGCTTTTGAGGGGGTGGCCTTTGATAGTTTTCTTGGGGACCACCTCCGTTATTGTTCCAACATGAATTAGGTTGGGGGTTCCAACCTTGCTTATAGCCTTAAGAATAGGGTATTGTTTCCATAGTGGAAACACAATAAGAAGCAGTGTGGTTATTACCTCCATACGTTTCACATGCCATGGCTTGTGGAGAAAAAGAGCTAGCAGAAGTGACATGGGCCTTCTTTGGCAGTATGGGTAGGAGGTCGATTTTCAATTTAAACGCCTGATAGTCAAGATCAGGTTCAGTGGTGCTCTTCCTCGTTAAAAACCTCCTATCATAGTGCGAATCTGAATTCTTAGCGACTTCCTCTATTGCTGCCTCTACTTAATCGGGAGGTAGCTTTTGTAGTTGAACACCACACTTGTAATACCCCATATTTTCACGTATTTTAAGGAATTATTTTTGTATTTTATACTTATGATTTTAATATTTTTAATGAAAATTGTATTCAATAAGAATATTAGACAAAGGAATCAAAATAAATTTTAATTAATTATAATTATTTTGTGCTGATAAATAATATTTTATGTTTTGAAAGGTTTATAAAAATAGAATTCTTAAGAGTTTCCTAATTTATTTAAGGCAAGGGCATAAAAGTAACTTCCACTATTTAGGATAATTATGCGCTTTCACCAAATCCTACTTTGGGGCCTATAAATAACCCTTAAAACCCAATTTTCAGATTTCATCTTGCAAATCAGTGATTTACGAATCCAAAATTTAGAGAGAGAAAGAGAAAAAAGAGAGAGAGAGAGAGAGAGGAAGTCCGAAATTTTTTTTTGTGGAGATTGATTTTGGCGAGGAAAGAAAAAAAAACTTGATGATTTCCGCCGGAGCCACCATGCGCCTGCCGGAGCCCCGCCGGCCTGCCAGCCCTGCTCCCGCCTATGGTCGCCTGCCACCGTGAGCCTCCTCACTCCTCCCCTTGTTTTCGGTATTTTTCGAATCTATTAAAAAAAAATTTCTTCTTCTTTCTTTTTGATTTAGTTTTGCAAATTCATGCTTATATTTATGATTAATCATGTTTTCATAAGTTTCAATCATGTTTTATGAAGTTATGATTTGTTTTAAAACATGAATTAATTTGTTGTTCATGAAATTTTAGATTAGGGTTTATAAAGTAATGAAATTCTTGATTTTTATGAGTTTTAATGATTTGAACTTCAATATTATGATCATGAATTGTTGTTGAGTGAATTTATGATGATTTTATGAAGTTTAGATTGATTTTTAAAGGCTTTAAACATAAAATAAATTGCTGTCCAAATTTTGTAATCATGATATTTAATAGAATAAATATTATGAACTTGTTTTTGCTTATGAAAAATTATTCTAATGCATAGATTGGTTTCATAATGATGTTAGTAGATTGTAAAAGAGTTTTATGATGAATTTATGATGTTTCTATGAGTTTTCCATGTGTTTAAAGTTAATTAATAAATCTGAAATTTTAATAAAAGCAAGTTAAAATAAGTGTTAAGTGTTCATATTATGCTAGTATGATCACATGTTGATTCTATAATGTTACATATGATTTCTAGTATGTTTCATGAAGTTTGAAAATAATTTTAAGCATGTTTAACATGCTGCCCAGATTTGTAAAGTGAATAATTAGGATTTTCAAGTATGTAATTAGCATGAATTAATCATATATGTTAAGTATTACATTGTATGATTGATTTGTGTTGTTTTTGAGGTTTTTCAAGGAGTTTTGACTATTTTAAATTGCTGTCCACTTTTCTAAAGTGACATAAAATTTATGTTGAGTTTTATAAAGCATAAATTAATCCCGAAAATCAAGTAATCTTGCAATAGAAAAATTAAAGTGAAGTATGGAATTGAATAAAGACCATATAGGGAATGTTTAGAAAAGTTTTCAATATAGAAAGTTAGTTTAGAGTTGTTGTAGAACTTAGTCAACAAGGTTTTGATTTAGTTTCAGCTTTCTGGAGACTTCGAATTAGTCAACTTTTAGAAGTTGTGGCGGATCACCACTATTTCACAAGGTACGTAAGTACAAATGAAAAACATAAGAATTAGAATTCATGCTTGGATGATCCTTTATGTTATGATATATTGCTATGCTTGTTTGGATTATGAATTGACGTGCATGACAAGTTTTATTAGAAGCATGATTTTATATTATTTTGACATTCCATATTGTTAGCAATATAAATTCTACAAAATTTGAATTGGAATGTTATGATCAGTTTAATTTGGCCAATAGCTTATTAATAAAGAAAGGAAGTTATTAAAATTGGTTAGTTACTTAATCAACAGGAAAAGTAGTTTGTGACTTTTTATTCACATGATTAAAGTAAGTTAATGAGCAATTATTTTTGATAGATGTTGCCGCTCACAGTGTAACGTGTGGTCAAGGAGAAAGTAAATAGTTAGCCACTCACAGTTAATGTGTGGTAAAGGAAGTTCGGTTTAATTAAAGGACACACATGAAATTATTTTTTAGAATCACTTTAAATTTTAGATAATTAATATGACTTGCTTGATTCGATGCATGTTTTTATGTGATGTTGTATGTGAGTCTTGACATTGTTAAACCGGTTAATAATGTAAAGTGTAAGATGATTCACATCAAAATTCTTGGAACGTATATACCTTGAGAATGAAAAATGGGGGGAGTCGTATGGAACAGTGATCTATGACTTCTAGTTGGAGTACAAGACGTTGTACTCTTTTATATTTTTAATGCGCTAGAATTCCATCACTTTATGTGACATAGGTAATACCTTCTTGGAGTTTCTCCCAAGTTGGTGCCTAATAGGGCGATTTTAAAGGAAAGGAAACCCGTTCGATGCGGAATCCAAAGTTTAAATATAATAATTAATTTATTGAGTCTATGCACAGGTGAAGAGTTGCCAAAGGTAAGATGTGTGAATGCTTTAGTTCATGTTTATTTGTTGTATAGTCTTTAGTAGTTATGTACTCAACTTTGTTGACTATTAGTTTTGTGTGCATGGCTTTGTCTTGGACTTGGCACTACAATGACCCACTTGTTGGTGAGTAGTTATCTAGTATAAGAAAAGCTACAAGTACAAGTGGGCATATGTCATTTCATGCAGAGCTGGAGTGAGAGCGATTGCTGTGTAGTTTTGTAGTTTTGGTTTTTAAGGGCTATTAAAATGGTTCCGAAGTGTAATAAAGTTTTAAGTTGATTTTTATTTTGGATGTTGGTTTGAATTTAGTTTTGAGATTTGTTTTGAAGTTTAGTTTTAAATTGGTTTTGGTTTTAAGACTTCCGCTGTAGTACTTTGATAAATGCCTTAGCCGTTATCACGGTGGCGGTAATACTTTGATTTTTTTTTTTGTTATTTAGGAGTTTTAATAATTATAATTCTTAATATTTATAATATGTTTTTCGGAAAAATATAGAGTAGATAGTTAGGAAATTCCAAGGTGTTACAACACTCGGCATCAAGATTAGCTCTTGAGCTAGGAAAGAGACTGTCATAGAAATTTGTGAAAATCAACCATTGATTATAACCATGGTTAGGGAAAGAGCGTAACAAGTCCTTATGCCGCTCCCACTCCTCACTTAGAGTTTCATCATCATCTTGGGTGAAATTTGAGATTTTTTGCCTCAAAGCCGAATTTTTCTTCGGAAGAGAATATTATTTCCAAGAACTTCTTAGTAACATCATCCCATATTTTCAAGGATCATTCGGATAAAGATCACACCAAAAACATAGCTTTGTCCCGTAGTGAGAACCAGAACATATGCATCCGGATCAACTCCGGAGTTACATTGTTATGTTTCTCTATGGAGAATAATTTGAGGAAATTATCCAAATTTATGAAGGGGCATTCGGTGGGACTTCCCCCAAATTATGCGTCCTTAATCATACATATCAAATGCGAACTAAACTGATGGTTCTTCGCATTAGTAGTGGGTTAATGAAATCCCATTACGTAGTTCAAAGCCTCGGGGTGGACAAAGCCCCTAAGGGACTTCTGTGGTACTTCTTCACTCATTTCCGAAAACACATATATAGATTAATAATGAAACAAACAACTTTCCTCTTCAAGCTCGCTAGGCTCACGAACTAACCTTTATAAACCACGTCATTAAATGTTTTTCTATTTTCGGTATAAGCGGCGTAGTAGGAGTTCCTTGCAAAATGCGGAGCATACAAAGCTAAACACAATATTAGCAATGACAATAAAGCAAATAACAAGAAGTAATAAATTAGATATAGAACTAATGAAAAAATCTCACTAAAAGAACACTACTTAATAAAACCGTTACTCCTCAACAATAACGCCAAAATTTGATATCATGTCGTTATGGATACTGAAGATAAACCGAACAAGGCTCAATAGGCTACTAGTAAGGGCAAGTAAGAATCGCATCCCATGGGAGTAAGGTCTCAACACTAAGGTTTTCTAAACAAGTTTAGGTCAGGATTTGCTATAGAACCAATGATTGTCACAAAGTCGATTTGAGTAAAGTTTAGTTTATTGATTAAGGAGATTAAGGTAAGGGATTCACCGCTCACTTCCTACATGAAGGCGAAGATTCCTAGGCCAAACCAAGTGTAGAGAGAAACAACTAGGGGAAGTCATCCTAAGAGCCATGTCTACTCTCTCGAGCTAGCATGACAAGAGGAGCTATGGACACGACCAACGCTAATGGCATGAACACAATACGGCTCCTAAGCACATCGCGAAGACTAGTAATGTCTCTGAATTGCAACACCTTTTCTCATGGTACTCAAACTAATCAAACATGGGGAGTCTTCACCCAATTTTATCTCTTAATCGTTCATTGAGGAACCTATAAGACGGCATCTATGGTAGAATGTCATAGACTACATGATTATAACCTCATGTAACGACTCTAGTTGTCCACAAGCTCGGTTTTCACTAAGAACCAACTAAGTCATGAGGAGGGTGAGGATTTCACCCACACCTTAGCACTAAAACTACTCACTAGAAATTATTAATACTAAACTATGATTATAATTCATTATTAACAATATTATTGCGAAGAAGTAACTTAATTATGACAATGAACTAATCAATACTACAAAGTAATATGAATTTTAAGCCTGAAAATTTATAATAGCAAAGAAACTTGAATATTAAGTTACAATAATGGTGCTCAAAGCTTGAGATGAAGAAGGAAAAACTATTCAATACTCACTATTTGATGAACAATAGTGTAAAACTAGGTTAAATATATTTGTAATTATTCTAGGTGATAAATTAGATTATTACAAAGGAAAAAAATCTACTACATATATAGGGGAACTAAGCAAGGCAAGTGGGCAAGTAGAGGGTAAGTAAAAGGCAAGTTCACCAGAACAGGGGCCTAGTGGCCGCTGGGTCAGGCTAGCGGCGGCTAGGTAAGGCTAGCGGGTACTTGTAAGGGGTAGCGGCCGCTACTCCCATGTTTCCAACCTTTTTCCTCTTTTCGGCAGTAGCTTTTGAAGTTTTCGACCATGATGCTAGAGAGGAGCTTGCTTCCAACACGTCTTATGTCACTGAGCCTTGGTTAACGATATTGTGAAAAAAGCTTGCGATATAGCACTTTATTGAGTAAGGAAGCACAAATGGGAAATCCTACAAAGATAAGACAACATCCAAAACAAGACAATACGAAGTAAACTAAACATTCAGGAAAAAAAGGGATAAGGGAGAAGAACATATAACTAAATAAAAAAACTACGGAAAATACAAACAAATACACACTTCATCGGCAACTTGTTTGAACTTGAGAGAATGGCTACTTATTGTCGAGCCTCATATTCTCAACGAGATGATGTTATTTTTAATCTTAAAAGACCAATTACTTTTGATTTTGTGTTCATTTTACATATGATGTTGGCGATTATAGGATTAATAGATGTACTTTGTCGAGTGTAGACACCTACATTTGTCCCCTACCTTAGGCCGATGATAAACACATACCACGTCGCTAATTACTCCGGTCTTGAGAAGCACGCAAAAATATCCAACCTAAGATGCCCCAAAATTCCTAATAACCTAGAAAATACAAGAATATTACAAATATATTCAATTTTATTTTCTCTTATTTATTTTTTCATATTTTTCCATATTTTCATAATAAAACGCTAATGACTTTTTAATCATTTTCCACAAAAAATCAGCTAACAACATGCCAATGAAAGGCAAGCCTTAGTTAGATCTCAAGTCATGGGCCCAAGGGGATTCTCTCCTCCTCAAAGCCCACAAGGAAGGATGGAAGGAGGAAACTTCCTCCTTTCCTATCTTCATCAAATGAGGCAAGCCTTAAGAAATAAGGAAATGAGCATCTGTGAGACTGTACGAACTTCTAGGCCTAGTACGTCCGGAATACAACGAAATATCTAGAAAAGGGGTTACCATACTTTGCGAATAGGCGCATAGAGTGCGATTGGGAGCACACCCATGAGCCCCAGCGCAAGCTATGCGACCTAGTGCACAGTACAACCTTCTATTTCCCAAAATTTTTAATATAAGTTCCCCCTCATTTCCCTCATTCAAGGCAATGAGAGGCTTGGCATCTTACGTTTGAGAGTTGAGATTTTCGTGATTTAGAGAGAATTTATCTTCCATCATGTTTCTTCCACTAAGGCTTTCATTTATCTTTTAATATTCATTATTTTTTTAAATCTTCATCTTCTTCACTTTTACAAACACAAAAAGGCACAAAAAAAGAAAAAAAACACAAAAAGATTTTTATTTTCCAATTGTTTTTATAATTTCCACCATTTTATTTTATTAGTTTTATTATTGTTATTGTATTCGTACTCGTCACTGTCATCATAATCATCATACTATATACGGGTCATATTCATATTTTTGAAAGTGCTTCCAGATCGTTTTGACACTAGTACGCAAGGTATCTAATATGAGGCCGCACTAAGCCTTCATCTTCAAGTTTATTGTCATCTTATTCATTCATCCTCGTCTTCATCAAGTTTTCTCTTAATATTCTCTATTACTATTATAATTGTCGGTTCAATCCAAGTTAGCTTTCTAAACCCCTTTTCATCACCTTTATTTTAATCCATGAGATATTGATTAAATAATGGCTTGAGATGTAAAATAGGTGAAAATAGAAAGAATCATGTTTAGGCCTTTAACGATTTCATGAGCATGAAAACATGATAATGTAGCTTATTTTAAAGCTTACTTGTTTGAGCAGGATTACATGTTTTAAAAGCTTTAATTTATAAGCATGATCACATAGACTTTGAAGTTAATTGCAAATGGCATGATAACATGAGCTTTATATTCTTTTAAGCTTTTCTAAAATGTTCACATGATTTTATCGCTTTCCTTATTTACATGATTGCATTTGTATGTAAGCCATGATGATGAATTTTCACATAGATATAGGATAACAATAAAGACTAGGTTTGCGAAGTCACATAAAGTCACATGAATCGTTAATAGGCTAAATGGGACATAAGTGAAGTAATCAACAAACCTAGTTAATACGTGTGCATTAAATAAACTCGCCTAGTAAGCACTCATGTGGTGCACAATCCTATTGTGATTTTACTTGATATTATATGATAAGATTACATAATACATCTACTAGAGGACCATATAACGTGGTGGAGTCTCGTACTTTGAACCTCGTCCCCAAACCCATGAAACTATCGCATGACCTCACCATTGGGAAACCATCTCACCTCACCTTAGCGGGTGAGAACGTGGTCATTTGGGTCTGTAAGACTCTATACAGTGCGGTTGTGGCTTCTATTGGAGTTTCTTTTTAATCCAAGCATACTTACCCTATGTGATGACCCTTCCCATGGTCTAAAGAACAAACGAAACATGGACGGTAGTGGCCTCGGTGGCACGTCCTTAGTTTTAGCGATTTTACTAGGGATGTCCTTTGTGGATTTCTCTAAGTATAGGATGACGAAACTTGAAAAATCTTATAATTCTCATCACATTATATCAAGTATTTTGTTAGGCATATTGTATGCGTTTCTAGGTACCCGCAAGGGGGCTTCACCTAGGACACCTCTCCGTGAGCATGTTTCATGTTGGAGACTAACCTAGGGGGTGTTCATACTGGTGAGAGTGGGACGTCCTGCCTCGGAGAAGTCATTTGGTATGAAAATCTGTCCCATCATTGGCGCGTGAATCTTACAGATAGCGACTTGCAACCCAATTGTCACTATGTTGTGTTGTGAGTGGGTGTGACCGTCTTGAGCCATATGTTACCCTCCAGCCACCAAAAGACGATCTTTAGCAGGATGTAGAACCTATGACTAGGTGATAACGACTAATGCTAGGGTGTATTATGTTACTATGTGCTTAAGGACTCAGTAAAAATTTACGTGTATGCACGTATCGCAACGCGTGCATTCCTTATGTGTGGTTTAAACTGGCATTGTTATGCAGGTTTGCTTGTGTCGTATTGCATGCATTCATTAAATGTGGATGAACTAGCCTTGTTGTGCCAAACCTGTGAACCTTAGAGTCCATGTAGGGAGTCTCATATAGACATGGTTACTCTCTTAGAGTATACTCTCATATGTCACATAGATCCCTAGGCTGCATTTACATCATACTTGTAAAATTACTTCTATCACCTTCTCAGAAAAAGCAAAAAAAAAAAAAAAAAAAAAAAAAAAAAAAAAAAAAAAAAAAAAAAAAAAAAAAAAAAAAAAAAAAAAAAAAAAAAAAAAAAAAAAAAA
>PYUH01000018.1:1105791-1160923 GCA_016808085.1 Suaeda aralocaspica | reverse complement strand
GGGGGGGGGGGGGGGGATTATTACACAAAATTACCAACTAAAACCTCAAATACAAGAGTACACTCCACTTATATGAAATGACCACCTTTCCAATCACACCCATACAACAAAAGTCTTTAGCTTTCACTGATTTGGTTGGAAAATATTGAAGATTAACATCAGTCGAACTCTCCAACCAAATCCAAAACTAAAAACAAATTAATTGAATTATAGACTTAATTTTTCTGAATATTTTCCAATTATAAAATGACAACTTTCCAAGTACAAACACAAGTACAGGTTATCATTAAATTCATCATTGATAATGAGTAAATTAAACCACACAAAAAAGTGTTTCTTAAAGAAAAATTCCTAAGATTGCATAAAACTTCTTCATTTCATACTCAATTGAGTAGGTAATACAGCAAAAAAACAAAGGTGATAGGGTAAACCATCGCCATCTGATCTCTACCATCCACTAATACCGCCACCAAACCAAACAAACAATAGAAACATCAAACAAACAAAAACCACAAAGATAACAAAGGAGAAAGAAAAGAAAGAGGGTAAACAAGTGGCATTGCAGAAGCCGAGGATGATGATGGATGAAGTCAAAGGGCAAACTTTTTGAGAAAACCTAGATTCAAAACAGAAAGAAACAACAAATAATCAACAACATGAACATTAGCTCTTCTGATTCATTCACTAAAGCCCTAGTAACACAGAATAAACACAGAAACACATGCATTAACATTTCAAAATAAATTTGTACCATAAACTTCAATTTGAAACCAAGAACCACAAACCTAAAACCCAAACAACATTCCAAGCCCTAAAAACGCAAAATTTTCTATTAAAATGCAATAGAAAAACCTCAAAACTCATAAAAAATGAGAAAAGAAAAAAAAACTACCTCCATTAAAAAAAACTCAAACCACCAATTTAGAGTTGATAGCCGTTAATCTACCTCCATTAATCTACCAAAAAAATAGGGAAATTTCATCAAAACCATAGATTTAATTAGCCATCAAAACAATATAGATTTAATTAACCATAGATTTAATTGACCATAATTTCTCGTTGCAATTTATAAGTTTCTCAATGTAGACTTAATTACCATAACTCAACAAACACTAGTAGCATATATGGTCAATGACCCAGACTCCTAGACATAATTGAATAATCAACCATTCAACTATAAACTGCAAATTACAACATTAAGATCTAGAAATAAACTTTCATTTTTCCTTGTTTCACGCAAAAAATGTACCTCAACTTCGAAGCTCGCTTCTCCAGCAACCAAGGAGACTAGTGACAGTGAGGCGGCATTAGAAAAGGCTTACCGAGGCGTCGAAAAAGGCTTCTCTAGCGAGGGACGAAAGATACAGAAATTATAAACCCTAGATTTTAATTCTCAAAAATCAGAAAAAAAAAAAAAACTTGAAAATGTAGAAATTATAACTTTTAAACTACATAAAGATACAAACTAACCATGGAGAAAATCAGAGCCAAAAACTCGAATAAGAATATTGCTGGCTATTGGTGGTTGCGCCAATTCGAGCGAGAAAAACTTGTTGGTAGTTGCGCCAATTCGGGCGAGAAGAACTTGTTCGAGGAAAGAAAGAATGAGAGATGAGGGAAAGGAGGAGATCTAGTAGTCCGGTTTCAAGGAGGAGGTGGAGAGATGAGTGAGAGAGGTGGACGGAAGAGAGAGAAAGAGAAATGAGAGGGTTTGTGAAATTGTGAGTGTATAAAATGGGAAGCGTTTTTTAAAAAAAATTTTGTTTTAACCTTTTGCTGCAATCACAATAAACGGAGCAAAAATTCAAAAAGACCGGAGTATATGAATTTTTGCTCCATTTCTCATTTTGACTAGAGTAAAAATAAGCTTCTCTTCCCTCTATAAACTTATTGCTCCACTTTTAAAATGACCGGAGCAAATGTAATGTAGCATATATGAATTTTTCCACTTGTGATATAAACAATGTAGCTCACCCTCACCTCCTAAAAAATAGCAATATGTAGTGCAAATTAAAAAAAAGTGTTTAAATACAATTTTGAGAAACCCAATCCCACAACTCATACTTCATGCAAGTGTTTGAGAGTATTCACTCAACCTAATGTAAAGTCGACTCGAAATGCATGTAATACTCACTAGCTTTGGCAATTGAATCACTTTACAAGAACTAAAATAATGCACATGCCGATAAAAAAAAGGTTTTTATTAAGCTTGTAACATGGCTAGGGTGATTGGTAGGATAAATTTGGGATAACGTGGTGGAAATGTGGGTTATACGCATATAAAATCAAAGAAAATCGTCAGCAGCTCCTAAGTATATCAACAACATCTCCAACGTCACCTCCAATCAAAACAAACCTTTTCAATTTCACATCAACACCATGAAACTTATAGCTCAACAACACTTCCAATTATTCAGAAGCTTACTTCCTTTCTTTCTTTTTCACTTCTTTTGAGTTTTGATTATCTCTCATTTTCATTCTTTTTTCAACATTCGTTCTTTTCATTTTTTCAAAACATAGGTTCACAACTCTTAATGACAAGCTGTTGCTAAACAAGATAACAAGAGACAAAGTCATCATACATACATAATTGGGCTCGATATAAGATATAAACTTTATTTTTTCAATTGCACTAGCTAGCCCAGGCATTGGTATGCAGAGTCTTATAGTGAAACCGATCATTAAAACCTTATCAAATAAAAATTCCAACTCATTTTTACCAACAACCGTCAAGAACTTCCATCAATTGCACAACAACAACATAACAACTCCGAAACTCCCCCAAGCTAAGCTTGGGCATACATACACAACAATGAAGCACAGCTAATAGGGTTTTAATGTGGCTAAAATGCTAATGAAGGGTAAAAATCTCAAAACAAGGATTAAGGGAAAATATGTGATGGAATGACTAAAATTAGGAAATCTGAAGGCTCCTACAAGAAATGAAAGCCTTTTATCATTCGCGACATGAAACATACCAAAGTCAAGTTACTAGAGTTAAAAGCCAAAACATGGATCATGTAAGGACCAGGAACTAAGCACAAAAGAAAAGAAATAAGCATATAATAATGTATGCGGCTCAAATCTTCCTGTTAACACAATTCAAGCCCCTACTCCACACATGGCTATTTTGGCAAGATAATAAATGGCTTCAAGCTAAATCAAGTTCAAGTCCAAGTTGGCAATTCCCTAAACATAACTCATCACATGCCCAGATATCCCAAAAACATTTTAAGAAAAATGTGGGACACAGGGAAGTCACCATTTATGCAATTATATATATTCATTATCATTCAATCAATTAAAAACTAAGAAAGCAATAAAAAACTAGTTTATGAAAGCAGTACATCTTTTTTGGTTACATGTAAACTCCTACTCCTAACGAGTAATAAAAACCATGCAACAATCCTAAAAAAATAATAAAAACACACCAAAAAGCAATAAATATCAAAACTAAGAAAGCGAATAAAACTTACTCCCTTCAAGCCGGACTCAGCAATGTCCTTAGTGCTGAAGGGAGTAGGGACTATCATCCTCTAATCTGAATCCTAGAGGAAAGCATGAGTGTCCTGCTCTCATCACCATCATCATCACCACCATCACCATCATCATCACCATCATCATCAGGTCCAATATCTCTACCCATCCTGCTAGAGCCCTCTCCATGAACACCATAACAACCATGAGGATAAGTGTACCAAGAAGGATGTGGACCTGCCTACTGACCACTGCCGTCCTAGCAAAATGGTCATATATCGAGTACATGGCCAAGCGGTGATCCTGCTGGAAGGTAGAAAACTAGTCCATCATTTGTTGCTGCTGAATTAGAAATCCACTGAACAGGTCCTGCTGCTGTCCCATAGCAGTTCTCCAATCTCCATCTCCTGTATAGTAAGAGCTAGGTTCGGCCTCCTGAGAAGGCTAGAAGGTGGATGGATGAGAGGTGGACGCTTGGCCATGCCCTCCCCTAGCATAGGTTCGCTGGCTAGTAGCAGGTGTGCTATCAGAAGAAGAAGTCAAGGGCATGGTCCAGGAGCCTTGATCAAGTGCCAACCCAGTGATGATGGGGTTAGGCAAAACAACGAACGCCTTTTTATGTAAACCAACATACTAACGGAATCTGCGTTCGTCTATGGAGCTAATACACTCACATACTGAAAATTAATCTAAATCCAAATACCGAATACCTGCAAAAGTCTTGCATTGAGTTTATACATGTATGACAAAATGATGTGCAACAAGAATTTTATATAGGAAAGAACCACGCAACACATTCCATAACTCAACATCATTAAAATCTTTTGGAGCTCTCTTTTTGCCCATGCCAGAAAAGTAAAAAATAATGCCGAAATCTGCTAAATTCTCATAATTAACGTTCTTCTTCGAATAATCAGAAGAACTAGCCTCACAATGGAATTTCGGAATAATCGGAAGGACTAGCATCAAAACAAAATAATCGGAACGACTAACCCTTAATAACTCTAAAAAACGACTAGCCTTCAATTTCTCCGTTGCTATTGCCTCCTTAGGAAACCTGAAAAACTCTATAAACTTCGAGTAATACTCAGTAACCAACACACTTCCCATCTTGAGCTCTAGAAACTCATCACCCTTAGCTTTTGCTTTTGAAGAAACACCGGCTAGAACTTGTTGCGAGACTGCTCCTGGAACACAGTCCAATTGAATCCTGGCAACACCCTGATCACAGTTTCATTCTAAGACCACAAAAGATCCGCTGCTCACCTTAAATAGTAAACCACATGGTTTACCTTAGAGTCTTCTGCACACTCAACCACTCCAAACAGCTTGTTGAACTCTCTCAGCCATCCCTCTAAAACAGTTTGATTGGGCTCTCCTTGGTATGTAGGCAGCTTGCATTGAGCAATTTTCTTGAAAAGCTCCCCAACGGGGTCGTCTCCATTACCACTTTCTGTAGCGGATAAATGTTGAGTCACAGTTTCCAATTGCCTCACTACTTCATTCAGCTGATTGTTGTTACGTTCAACCATCTTATATCTCCTGAAGAGGAAAAAGACCTTTTTATCTAACTCTAGGTTAGAATAATGCAAAGCTTACAGCATACCATTAATGCACTCTTTCGATTCATCTCATTAATTAAATTTCAATCCCTTTAAAGCGATTGATTCACTTAGTTTCGATTGTTTACACAATCATTCAATAAAATAAAGCACATAATAAAAAAAATTTCCCCTGGTTTTTCTCTACTTGAGACACAATTTTATAAATCTAATTCATTTTATTCCTTTATTCTCATAATAATTCTCAAATGCTTAGTTTTCTAAGAGTTTCTCATGGCTTATTGCCATTTATTCTTAAAAGAAATAACAATCTGAGAGATTTAACATCCTTTAAATGACAGCAATACTAGACAATATAATTTTAAGCAAAACTCGTATTCCTAAAACAACATATTCTCAAACATTGGTGTCATCACACTTGTCCTTAGACATAAAATATTTTTCAGATGTAAACTCTGGATCATCCTCGACACCTTCTTCAACATAATCATCCGAATCTTCCTCAGTATCTTCATCCATATCCTCCTCGGGATCGAGTTCCTTCTCTTTTTCTAACTCAGAATCAGTCAACAAATTCACATAAAGTGCTATCATCGGGTCATAACCTGAAGAACCTGAAGTAGGAACTATCCTTTGACTCACAACCTGGAGAACCTGAAGCAGCTTCATTTTCAGTCATCATAGCATCTTCCTGATTATTAGGGACTTTGTGCGAGTGGGACTTCTCGCCTGATTGAGCCTTCGGAAACTCATGCTCCTTCTTATGAATGTAGTCTTCTAAATATGTCCAATCACAACTCCATTGATCATTGCGGTCCTTATACTTAGTATAATTTGGAAGCCCTCCAACAAAGTAGAAATCATCAAACTTCACCTTTATCTCCAAGTAAGCCGGACGATATGGAAAACAATTGACGATCAAGGCAGAAACAAGATCAAGTTGATCCCCCTCCTTTTGGTTCAGCACCAAACTCATGTACGAACAATAGAAATGAATCTTCCACACATACTGAGGTGGACTCTCATAATCCTTTTTCTCCAAAGTTTCCAACGGGGTCTCCTTACTAGGTAAATGATCCAATATCCTATAACGACATCACTTAAAATTAATGGACCATCCTTCCCAAAGCACAACAAAACTACAATAGACAGTTTCACAACAAGATAAAATTTGGTGGCTAACAAACAATTTCTTCAACACGTAGCTAGCCGCATAATAACACACTTTCAAAACATTCACTAAAATTCATGAAGGAAAGATAAAGTCTATCCTACATGACCAAGCTTCCTACCCAATCTCACCGCATGTTATGAAAGCAATAACACATAATAACTTACCTTAACTCCTTGCATACCTGCACATGTAAGTAAACAAAACCTTTTTGTTTTTCAAAACTTTCTATTTTTGGAAATTACTATTATTAGAAATTTTCCAATTTTAGTAACCTTCTAATATAAGAAATTCCTTTTTCCCAAATTAATAATTTATTTTATTTCGAAAACTAAGCTATGGTAATAACTTTGTAACACCCTGAAATTTCCTAACTATCTCCTAGCTATTTCCGGAAAACATAGTATAAATATAATAAATAAAACAATAAAATACTTTCTATTTAACTAGGAAAAACTAATGTGTTACTGCCATCGTGATAATGGCTAAGGCTATTATCAAAGCACTACAGCAAAAGTCTTCTTACTTTCAAAACAATATTAAAACCCAAAAGAACTTTCAAAACAAATCCAAATAAAACTTTTTTACAACTCGGAACCGAAACAATGACTTTTCAAAACCAACTAAACTTTTAAAACATTATAAACAAAAGTCAATAACAAAAGTAAACAACACGTCCAACACAAGTAAACAGAAAATACAACTTCAAGTGCTCAACACTCAATCCTAGCATGATTTACTATGCCCACCTGTACTTGTTGCTTTCTCTTTATTCTAGACTACTAGTCGCCATTGAAATGGGTAATAGTCGTAGGGCTAAGTTAAAGAAAAAGCCATGCACACAAAAACACACAATCAACAAAGCTGGATACATAACCACCAAAGTCTATGCAAAACTAACATGAACAACCTAAACAAAAGCATAAATAACACATATTATCTTACCTTTACCACAACCATATACCTGTACATAGACTCATCAACATTATGAATTATTTATGATATTAAATTATGGATTTCGCATCTAACGGGTTTCCTTTCTCAACATTCGCCCTATTGGACACCAAATTGGGAGCAACTCCAAGATGGTATTACCTATGTCATTTGAAGTGATGGAATTCCAACGCATTTATAAATATGAAAGAGTACAACATCTTGTACCTCGATTAGAAGTTATAGATTACTATTCCCCTAACCCCCCCCCCCCCCCAATTGTTTATACTTAAGGTATATACATTCCAAGAGTTTTAGTGCGAATCCATTTTCATTTTGTGATTATCAGGTTTTAACAATTGTTAGGACTCACATAAAATCACCCTTGAACATTCAAGGCAAGAAAACATCATACACCATATTAATTATTTTGATTATCACGTGATTCTAATGTTAATTCTTGGTCCTTTATTTAATTGAACTCTCCTTTACCACACATAAACTGTGAGTGGTTAACTATTTGCTCATTAAACTTGCTATTAATCATGTGATCAAATATTCACTAACTACCTTTCTTTTTGCTCAAGTTATAAATTAACTAAATTGCTTTTCTGTACTTATTGACTACCTGATGTGATTAATGATAGAAAATCTCCAACCACACAAGGATAGAAAACTAGTTCGGTTTCCTCTAAAGCAAACCACCAAGAAAAACGATCTAGGTCGAATAATTTTGTGAATTGTTTAAAGCTATGCACCCTCAGTTCTTAAAATTATCCTCACAAGAGTCTAAAGCCTAAGCACCAACTCTCAATATGCTCGAATTTTCCTCAAACTCGAAAATTCTCACACCTTCGATTTTGTGTTTGTTTTGTAGAAAACAAATAAAACTTAAGCAATAATGTTTATTGAATTCTCTAATCTGAATTTTTACAAACTAATGTGGAGATTATTTATAGGCATAACCATCAACAAAATCCTAACAAATTTAAGCTAAAATACACGCACAAACAAAGGGAAAAATCGTTGCACACACACACACACATGACTAACAAGATAAGATTGCCACATCAGCACTGCATGTCATCTTTATCTTACTAACAAACTCTAACAAACTATATCTAAACAAAAAATATCCTAACAAAATTTCTAAGACCTTTCTAAACAAGATTATCCAGCAAAATACACCAAAGATTCTCAGAAAATCACGTTGCCCAACAACCATGAAGATTGACGCAAAAACACACCACACACACTACAACAAATCGTCACTTGTGCCACGAATTATGCCACATGAATTATAAAATCGTGGCATAATTTCAATTAGCCACGGGAAAAGCTATCTATAACACAAAGCTAGGAAAAGTATTAAAATTTATGCCACAGGAATTTTTATCTCGTGGCTAATATTATACATTTGCCATGGGTAGTCACTATCTCGTGGGAAACTTAATACTTTTGCCACAAAATAGTTTGCCCGTGACAAATTTTATGCTTTAGCCATGTGTAGTTACTGTCTTGTGGCTAATTATTACCTGTGCCACAAATAACAAAAAAAAAAAAATCCCGTGGCAAATCTTATACGTAGCCATGAGTAGCTACCCTCCCGTGGCAAATTAACACCTATGAAGTATTCACAATAACAATTTCCCTTACAAAAGAGATACGTACTCTCACATGACAAACTTAACGTATTTTCCATAGACAACAACTAGATAGTTCCCGAGCATTTTTGCTCGTTTTTTAAATTAAAATACAAATTGCCTTAAATTAAATCAAAAATATATCTTTTAAAATTGTAATTATAAGGGCATGTAAAATGGCAAGCAAATTATCAAATTTGATTACATTGCCACATAAGAATTCCACTATCCTCTGTTTCTAGCTACTTTATATCCCAATGGTTAGCTAATTGTTAAACTAGCTTTCCATTATAACATGCTCCACTTACTTGTGGGAACTACACTAATATTTAAAGCTATTGCTTAGTTTTCTTCCCAAGCAAATTAGTTTGGCCAAGCTAATTTGCTAAGTCAAGCTAATTGCCCAATTTTGTTCCAATGGTTAAGCAAGTAGCTATGGAATTTTGGAATTTGCAAGCTAGTCTCTAGCTACAACCATTTGCACATGCCCTAATGTTTTGTTTTCGAATTTTGATATAATTTTAAATAAATTAATAAATATACAAAATTTTAGTCAAATACACATTTAATAACATTCATTAAATGATTTTTTTTCCACATTTTTTATGCTATAATTAAAAAATGGTGTGTTTGGGAGGGAAAATGTGGGAAGAGGGGATTACTTTAGTAGAGTTATTAGATTAGATTAGAATAGATATTCTAATCTTTTGGTAAAACATATTTATTACCAACTGATTATTTTACCAACAATAATAATGTTTATTGGTCCAACTCTATTGTGCCAACAAATACTTTGCCTTATTTCTCCAACTCTTTTCTTTCTCTTCTCACTCACCTACCACTACAAAAAAATGTCGATATAGCGACGGATTATTAGAGACGGATTTAATTCCGTCACTAAAATAATTTAGCGACGGATTTGGAAATCCGTCTCTAAAGTAGAGACGGATTTGGAAATCCGTCTCTAAATTTTAAGTCACGTTAAAGTAGTGACGGAATTACAAATCCGTCACTAAAATTAGGGACGGAATTTTAAAATCCGTCTCTAAATGTAGTGACGGATTTTTAATTCCGTCACTACTATATCCAACCATATTAAAGTAGTGACGGATTTCAAAATCTGTCACTAAATGTAGGGACGGATTTCAAAATCTGTCACTAAATTTAGGGACGGATTTTAAAAATCCGTCCCTACATTTCTTATGGTTAATATATTTTATTTTGTATATAGAATAACATAAGTTGTATGGTGGTGAAGTTGGTAAGAGTGTCACTTTGTGACTTTGAGGTCACATATTCGAATCTTGTCAACAACTTCAATTTGTTCAGTAAAAAAAATAAAATAAACTTTTTTTTAAAAAAATGAAAATAAAATTAGTCACTAAATTTAGGGACGGATTTCTGTAATCCGTCTCTACTTTAAATTAGCGACGAAGATTTTAGGAACAGTGTTGATCCGTCACTACTTCCGTCGCTAACCCTATTTAGCGACGGAATTTGAAGAAGTAGAGACGGATTCAATCCGTCCCTAAAACGTGTTTTTTTTTGTAGTGTACAAACCCCTACCCTAACCTCCTTTTTCCTCTACAAACCCCAACCCTAACCTCCTCCTCTCTACTATACCAAACCGCAGCACTACTAGTCTGCAACTCCCCTTCATCTCCTCCGCTACATCGCCGTTCATCGACTCACAAACCTCGACCACCCCTTTGTCAACCAATTTTTGTGCTCGAACACCCTAGAACAACAAACCCCACTTCTCGCCAACCACGAACACTCCTCTACCAGTACCCCCTCCCTTGTTTAATTAGTTTGAATGTTAGAAATCCAGAATATTCTGTAAATATTAAACTTCCATATTTAGATAGATTGAATCAAATCACTCTGATTCTTGGAGTAATTACAGGCTGTGACTAGGAGTATTTACAGACTGCAGTTGTAGCTAAGTAAGGCAAGAATATGTGTATATAATGCTGTAACTACTCGTATGCTTTAATACAGTTAAAAACCCCAAAACAGTGTTTAATTTGACTTGGTATCAGAGCCAGGTTCCGATCTCCGGCGATCGGCAACCTATAACCTCATCATCTACCATGGAAACCGAAAGCAAAGATATTGTCCAGAAACCGGTAACCATGGAAGACTTAATGCAACTGCTATCGCAGTTAAACACCAATAAGCCTATCACAGAAAACTCTAATCAGACTATCCAGCCAATCCAAATTCCAGAAAAACTGAACCACAAAAATTTTATGAAATGGGCCAAATTAATGCAACTGGAACTCGGCGGCAGGGGAAGGCTCAGTCACATCACAGCCTCCCCGCCAAGCCAAGAGGATCCAAAATATTCCAAGTGGCTTCAACGGGACTCGTTGGTAATCTCTTGGATAATCGGAAACATCGATCCAGAACTACAAAATCAGTTTCTGGATTACCCTACCGCAAGAGATTTGTGGAAAGGGATTGAAACCTTATACGGTGGGACAAAAGATGGACTTCAAATTTTCGACCTTACGGTCAAGGCAAATAAAATCCAGCAGGGGGGATCCAATCGAAGTATACTATAGTAAGCTTGTCGGAATCTGGAAGGAAATTGACAGGCGCTCACCGAACCCGATGAAAAGCCTAGAGGACAAAACAACATATAACCGAATTATACAACAAAACCGACTGTATCAGTTCTTAGTAGGGGTAGATGATACCCTTGACAAAGATCGACGGGACATCCTCAACCGGAAGCCCCTCCCTACACCGAAAGAAGCCTTTGCAATAATCAGATGAGAGATCAGCCGGCGAGGAATTATGAACGCTGAACCACCGAAACCCTCACCGACAGAATCATCGGGAATCGGTGGAGGTTTCGCCGTGAAAGGACGAACAGAGAAGCCTAATTTCCGACGAGAAGACGATAAGGCGGGACTCAAATGTACCCACTGTGGAGGTACGAGACATACAAAGAAAGGGTGTTTCGAGATAATTGGCTATCCAGACTGGTGGGGAGACCGAAAGAAGAAAGGGGAAAAGAAAGGCTCCGGCAATACAGTTATTGGTACCGGCGAAACACCGGCGCCAAATGAAACAAGTCACGAAGGAGGAACAGCGGCCACCATTTCCTCTACCTCAGGTATGACGGAGAAGAGGGAAGGTATGGACTCAGAAACCCAAGATTTTTTTGGTATAAATTCTGATGTACAAATTAGGAATAATTTTAGCCTTCTTTGTCATAACACATATGAAGAGCTCAACCCTTATACCCACATAAAACCGAACAATGTAACCTTAAAACCCAATAATACTGCTAGACCCATATTCACTACTTCACAAACCAATGAGGCCCAAAATCAGAAAATTGAAACTAACCCATGTAATGTAGGATCAGTATGCAGACCAAACAAAAACACCAAATGGATTTTTGATTGTGGAGCAACTGACACAATGACATTTGATGTCAATGACCTCGAGAAAATTCACCCACCAGGAAAAAATCACATACAAACAGCCAATGGAGAGGTAATTAAAACAAAGGGGTCAGGTGTTGTCAAAATTTCTGATAACATCAAACTACCTAATTGCCTCTTTATACCAGACTTATCCCACAAATTACTTTCTGTTAGCCAATTGACAAAGGATTTAAACTGTACTGTTCTTATGAATTCTCTTGGATGTACTATTCAGGATGCTCGGACAGGGGAGATTATTGGGCATGGTACTGAGGAAGACGGACTATATTATGTTACTCAGATGCCTCAACAGGGTAAAGCAGCGCTTGTTCGCGGGACGGTTGAACAACAGCTTTGGACGTGGCATAAGCGATTAGGCCATCCCTCTTTAGGATATCTAAAAAAACTCTTCCCTTCCCTTTCTAGTTCAAACATTTCTTTTGATTGTGAAGCCTGCATTCTTGCAAAAAGTCATAAACACTCTTATCCGAATAGTGATAGTAGAACTGATAAACCTTTTATTTTGATTCATTCTGATGTATGGGGACCAGCCCCCGAGTTTAATAATCATGGCTTTCTATATTATGTTACTTTTATTGATGACTGCACTAGGATGAGTTGGGTGTATTTCCTCAGAAATAAATCTGATGTTTATAAGACTTTTGTCTCTTTCTATAAAATGGCACAAACACAATTTCAAACTCAAATTAGAATTCTAAGGTCTGATAATGGTACTGAGTATAAGAATATTGATATGGAAATCTTTACTGAAACAAATGGTCTTATCCACCAAACTACCTGCCGTGATACTCCACAACAAAATGGCGTAGCCGAAAGAAAAAACCTAACCCTTTTGGAAATGACCCGAGCCATGATGATAGAATCCTGCGTTCCTGCCTATTACTGGCCTGAAGCCATTTCCACAGCCAATTACCTTACCAACCGCCTCCCTACAAAAAGCCTATATTTCTCTACACCATTGGATACCCTTAAAAACCATATCAATGTTCCTACCACTCACTCGTTACCACCTAGAGTCTTTGGTTGTGTTGTGTATGTCCACTTACCCAAACGAGAAAGAAATAAACTTGAACCACGGGCTGTCAAATGTGTTTTTGTGGGGTATGGAACTACTCAAAAGGGATACCGTTGTTTCAACCCAGTTACAAAACAGTTAGATACTACTATGGATTGTGACTTTGTTGAAACCGAATTCTATTACCACCACCTTCGATCTCAAGGGGAGAGTCCTAGTGAGGATCTAAGCTGGTTAGTCTATCCTGAACTGAGTGTTCCTGACCAAAAAGAACAAGTAGGCGATACCGCCGAGACAACTGACAGCACAGTACAGCTTGATCTTCCTAATACCATGCCAACTAATCCAACCATGTCTGAGTCTCCAGTTCAGAATGACATAGAGGTATGTACATCAGAATCGAACCATATTTCTGAATCTGGGTCACCTGATCCTACTAATATACCTTCTGAAAGTGAAAATGTAGAACCAGGTACAAAGAATGATCAATCACTGAGTCTTGATCATGGAAGGTATGAGCTGCCACCAAGGAGCACAAGAGGAGTTCCCCCGAAGAGATACGATCCAGAATTTGAATCCTAAAGATCAAAATATCCTGTGAACAAGCCGGGAGAAGGTAATCTGTCCCAAGGAGCAAAAACCTACAGTACAGCTCTATATTCTGAAAACATTCCCACCACAACAGAAGAGGCCCTGAGGAATACAAACTGGAAATCAGCCATGGAAGAAGAAATAAACGCACTAGTCCGAAACAAAACTTGGGAAAAATGCATACTACCTACTGGGAAAAGACCCGTTGGCTGTAAATGGGTCTTTACAATAAAACACAAAGAAGATGGTAGCATCGAAAGATATAAGGCAAGGTTGGTAGCAAAAGGATACACGCAAACTTATGGGATAGACTACGATGAAACCTTCTCTCCAGTAGCAAACTTCAACACCATTAGAGTCCTTTTCTCAATTGCAGCAAACAAGGATTGGCCCTTATATCAATTCGATGTAAAGAATGCATTTCTTCAGGGAGACCTGTCTGAGGAGGTGTATATGGAAGCTCCACCGGGATTCTCATATGGTTTTGGTAAAGGAGAAGGGTGCAGATTGAAAAAGGCCTTGTATGGGCTAAAACAGTCACCAAGAGCTTGGTTTGGAAGATTCACTATGGCAATGAAGCAATTTGAGTACAAACAAAGCAATGCCGATCACACCTTATTTCTTAAAAGGAGAGGTACTAAAGTAACCTGTCTCATCATATATGTTGATGATATGATTATAACAGGAGATGATGCAGAAGAAATAGAACAGTTGAAAAGTAAGCTTTTCAAGGAGTTCGAAATGAAGGACCTTGGAAATCTTAAGTATTTTCTGGGAATAGAAGTGCTTAGATAAAAAATGGGCATTTTTATATCCCAAAAAAGGTATATCCTAGACTTCCTAACAGAAACGGGTATGATAGATTGCAAACCAGCTGATACTCCTATGGTCATGAATCATGGACTCCAAATTCTTGAAGGTGCTGAATTAGTAAATCAGACCCAATATCAGAAGCTTGTTGGGAAACTGATATACTTGTCTCATACCCGACCCGATTTAGCCTATGCTGTTGGAGTGGTCAGTAGATTTATGCACAAACCCCAGAAACAGCACCTTGACGCAATACACCGGATTCTGAGATATTTAAAGGGGACAGCTGGAAAGGGAGTTATGTATAAGAACCATGGACATTTAGACCTCCATGCCTTCACAGATGCAGATTGGGGATCAGACCGTGATAGTAGAAAATCTACTTCTGGATATTTCACTCTTGTGGGTGGAAATTTAGTCTCCTGGAAAAGCAAACGTCAAAAGGTAGTTGCTATGTCCAGTGCCGAAGCAGAGTTTAGGGGAATTGCAAAAGGCATCACTGAAGTTCTTTGGCTCAGAAAACTCTTGAGAGAACTTGGGTATCCACCTAAGAAAAGTTGCAAGTTGTACTATGATAATATGGCAGCTATACGTATATCTGGAAATCCGGTCCAGCATGATCGAACAAAACATGTGGAAATAGACAGACACTTCATCAAAGATCATCTAGATGGAAAAATTATAACTCTACCATTTGTTCGATCAGAGGATCAGTTAGCAGACATCCTAACTAAGGTCGTTTCCACACAAGCATTTGGACAAGCATTGAGCAAGTTGGGTGTTAGAGACCTTACCATCTAACTTGAGGGGGAGTGTTAGAAATCCAGAATATTCTGTAGATATTAAACTTCCATATTTAGATAGATTGAATCAAATCACTCTGATTCTTGGAGTAATTACAGGTTGTGACTAGGAGTATTTACAGACTGTAGTTGTAGCTAAGTAAGGCAAGAATATGTGTATATAATGCTGTAACTACTCGTATGCTTTAATACAGTTAAAAACCCCAAAACAGTGTTTAATTTGACTTTGAAATTATCTCAAGCATGAGACTAAGCTCGAGAAGCCTCGGTGTCCCCACCTGCCGCCGCCGCTGTTGTGGACTGCTGGCTGCCATTGCTGAAAACTTCTCTTCTTCCCCACAAAGTTCCTCCCTCCACTGCTACGATAAAGTTCCTCCCTCCTCTGTTAATCAATTCTACTCCTCAAAGGTAAGTTACTCCAATTCTTTGAATTTGGTTTGATTTTTTCTTTCATATAATCGAATTTCATATGGTTTTGTGCAAATTTTGTGATGAATTTTGTTTGAATCAGTTCAGTTTCATTTTTGTTTCAATTTTTAGTCGAATCTTTGTTTTAGGTAGAATTTTGTGCGAATTTCACGTTTCATTCACATCTGAATTTGGTTTGAATTTAGGTCTACTTTTGTTTTGAATTTGAATTTTGTTATCTGATTTTTATTTGTTGGCTTCTTTATGCGAATTTTGTTTAGGTGGTTTATTGTTAGGTCGAATTCAAAGTTTCATACCCTTTTGTTAGCTGGATCATGGTTGTTGGTTATGTGCTTATTGTTGCTTATTGTTTACTTCAATGTAAAATTTGCTAACATTCATATATTAGAAGCCAACCCCTAACAACGATTGTAAAGTTTTTGGTGCATATTTATATATCTTGGATTCCTGGTTGTGTCCCAGAATAAATGCTTGTAGTTCTCATTCTTTTTACCTTTTGTTTACACGTTTGTATCTTGCATTATTGCACAGTTGCACCAAAAAGTTCCTCGTATACAAATTTCTTGTGCTTATTTACTTACTATGGCAGGTCATTGATATGAAAGAAATAATTTATTGTCCATGGTCTATTATTTATTCATCTGCCATAGGAAGGATAAAAGAAGTGTTTCAATCACCAATCCAATTTGTCAAGTATAAGTACTCAGAATAACTTTTAATAAAACTCTGACTTGTTGCCATTGTTACTCAATTCGATAAACTAAACCTATTATAAGCATACATTATTTTGGTGTGAATTCAATCACCTCTTCCTAATAGCAACTTTTCTTTGTTGATCATGGTTGGAGATTCTTAACTAGGGATCCTTAATTTTGTTTCCTTGCTGATTGCATAGGCAACCAAAACGCCTCCTTTGTTGCTGATGCCGTCCATCACTATTGTCTTCTAGATGGTGAGTTTAATATTATATTTGTTTTAAAATTTTAAGCCCTAATTAGTTATATTCCCTTTGATTTATTAGTGGTTTTCTAAAAAAGAATAATTAATTATTCATAGAGACCTTGTGAATTCAGTACATTATTTCCTGAAATGCTTGGGATGTTATTGTTGGCAAAGTTAAGTTGATTGCGAGTTACTCATCATTTTTTCTCTAGATGGATTTCATTGCATTTGTAAAATTTATGAAGTGCTTATGTCGCTGTCACAGAACATTGTTATGTCTTATAGAATAAAAAATATCTTTTGGAGCCTTCTTTTGAATCCCATTACTTCAGAGGAATTTTCGTATTAGCTGTTGAGAATATTAGCTGTTGAAGTCTTTGGATTTTGTTGATTTTAGTTTTATTAAATCTCTAAGCTGATAATATAGCTGCAAATTTACACAAATGAACATATTATAGTGTCATGTCCTAATTTGATAGAAATAATTCTCGATTTGATTCGAATTGGCATTCTAGAAAGTAGTGGGTGGAACTTCTTGGTGATTATGTATGACTTTTATTTTATTTTATTTTTAAGTTTTGATTGTTATTTTGTTTTGTTTTTTTTTAATTGATTTAGTTTGTTGTTTAGTTACTTTTGGCTACGATTTTTTTAAATCATAATCAATAATTTGGCTTGAACATAGTAGGAAAGGAAACCTTTTGGATATAAGATATTGCTTCCATTTTGATATAATGAACAATTACATCTGCCACTGGAGTTGTATAAAGGATTCTGATTGATGGCCGTAGGCAGAGTTTTTCATTTTTGCATTGAGTTTCTAATGTTGTGGGATTTAATGATATTAGGGCTTATTATAATAATGTGTTGTTGAACTTGGTAATTTGATGTTTGCAGGACAATCCTGAAATTGATCACTTGGTTTAGTGATCAGATAAACTCTTCTTAGATTATGATTTCTTAAAATATTTGTAGATGGCAGAAGACCTCTACAAATCGAGTGAGGATGTGGTTAAGGAGAATCATGAGTTGAAATCAAAGAAACCTAATTTGTGATGTGGGTTGTGCTTTGAATTTTGTTTTTCATATAAATAAAATTGTGTCCACATGTTGTAACTTTATTGTTCCTTTTGTGCAGGAAGTGCAGGACAAACAAGGTTACCTCTGCCTTCCAGGAGATTGTTGATTCTTATGGGTAAGCCATCTGATTTTTGAAATGTAATGCTTTGTTCTATGAGTGCCATAATCGATACTGGTGGTGGTGTGTGTCTGTGTGTTTGCTAATGTTCAAGCGTAAAAGTTGCAAGTTGCACTTAGGTAATGGAAAAACTTATCATGCATTGATAATAGCTAAGTTAACCGGATAACTAACCACTTACACGTTATCTTCTTAGAAGGAAGCATAATTCTTCTCTCATTGCTGGTTGTATAGAATGCATGAAGATTTATATTGCAGTGCAGCTTCATTATCTAGGTTCCACTCATTTGTTTTTCCGCGGTGTATGAGCTTTGCTCAACCAGCGTTTATGTGGACTGGAGTAGAATAATACTATCAAATAAAAGTGTGTCTGCTTTAACAAATTCTTTGTTCATAATTCAGTTTTAGAATGGGATTAATAAAGATATTATATGGGTAATAATTGATTACTACACTTCAATTAAAACGTATAAATAAATTGCCAGTGTTCAAGTTTGATTGATTTTTGAAATAAGTGTTGATAGCCTGTTAGTGAGTTTAATGTTTAACTGCTTATTGTGGCAGTTTAACTGCTTGGTTTAATGTTAGTTGTCTTCTTTTGCTCACCTTGTTGCTGTATTTTCTTATCAATATATTCATAGCATCTTTTTCTTGTGATAAACTGTTCATTTTGCCATTGTTTTAGGTTGAAGTCCCCAAAAATCGAGGGAATCGCCATATGCAACGCTGACATTTTAGAACAAAGTCTGTCATGATATATTGCATTTGGTCTTCATAACTTTTATCCATCAATCATCAAAACCTTTTTGTGAGGTTCCACAGGGAGCTACCAAGCTCCACCTAGATGTCCGATTATGTAAACATTAGTAGCTTAGTGCTTGTCTAATAATATGAAATGCCATGTTTTTTTTTCACTCGATATTAAGGGTTTCTTATTATTACTATACAATGTAGTCTTGTACATTTGATTTTTTCTAATTGTAAACATTCACTATGTACACCGTCCGAGGCACCGCGGCTAGTATATATATATAATTTTTTTCCCCACTCGTAGCTAATTAACATATATATATATATATATATTTTAGCCATGTGAGTTGTTGTGGAACAATATAATTTTTAGTCACGATAATTTGAAGTAAAAGAAATAATTAGCCACAATAATATGTGTGGCAAGAGATTTGTTGGCCATGGGCGCACTCGTGGCGTGGTATTTTTTTAGCCACGGGGAGAAATGTGGCATAAAAATCAACTTATGCCACACCCTTAGTTTTCCTGTGGAAAAATCCTAGCCACGGTCACTTGTGCCACAAGAATAATTTTGGGAATTCCCGTGGCTAAATTATATAGCCACAGAAACTTTTAACTTGTGCCACGATTCTTAACGTGGCACTAGATGCAATTTGTTGTAGTGACAACCTTGCTCGTTTTTGCGCATTTTTCAAGAAAATGTGTAAATCTTCAAGAAACTCTTCAAGATTTGATCTTTTAATCAAGAAACCTTCAAAAACGTATTTTCCTCGACCTCTAGATAGAATATGATGCATAATGCTTGATATACGTGTTTTATGTTGTGTTTTCCCCTCATTTTCGGTTGATTCTTGTGGTAAAAGTTAAGTCTGTGGCGTTGTTTTGACTAAATATCGTCCCTCGAAGATAAGTTATGTTTTGAATCGGTTTTAGCGTCTTTAGTTAACTTTTAGAACCTTTTACGGTTATTTTATACTTTTTCGGTTATTACGCGTGGTTTTCGGTTTTGTTTATATGTTACAGGAGTGTAGTAGAGAGTTATGAGGTCATTGGAGGCTGAAACGAGTGAAAATGTACTTGCCTCGGGATGCGTGCCAGGTCACGAATATTCACGAGCGAGATTCAAAGAATCGAGCGAAGAATTAAGGAAGATCGTCAAAATTTAGTTATATAAGCTTCATGCGGGCGCAGCCTTTAATCATCATCTCTTCTATGCGGGCGCAACATAGATCAGCAGCCCCACAGATTGCAAACCATGAAGGCTGCGGGTGCAGGGAGTAAAGCCCTTTTGTTCGCTACGGGCGCAGGTGCCGGTTTTCTCGCCTTATTCGGTCTTTCCGTGCGGTTTTGCTTCGTGGGTTTTAATTATTTAAACCCAAATCCTATATATACTCTATGTAAAGGGGGCACGAACCTAACTAGTTTTTATCATATTTTTAGACCTAGGAATCCAAAATTGCTTATTCTCTCTAGAATTTTTGGATTAATTACATTGTTCAACAATTCAAGCTTTCGATTAATGCAATTAAATCATTATTTTGGTAAATTCTTTCCTTATGCTTTTCAATTCCTTTAATTTCATGAATCTCTTTAATTTCTTAGTTTTTAGTTTAGATTAATTAGTTTTGCTATTTTGATTCTTAATTTAGTTCTATTAGTAATTAATTTAGTTATAATTAATTCTTTGTTCATGATCATGTTGTTTAATTTCAATTTAGTTTTTGTTCCCTTAATTATGAGTGAGTAGTCGTTTTCTCTAGGGTTAGGGGATCTATGATCATGGTTTGAATTTAATTTATGTTTTCTAATTAGTTCTTGGCTTCTAATTGAATTCCTATTATTGATTTCTAGTGATTGCAATTAAATTGTGGCCAAATTTAGTTGTAAGTTTGGTTATTGTCGAAATCGAGACCGAGAGTTAAGGCTACCACAATTAGACCACTGAATAATAGGCAAAAACGAATTTATGCGAGCGAAAGCCGGTAAAGGAGTTTTGAGGGAGTCTAAGTTCGAGAGAATTAGTGAGCCCTAGTTCAATGAATGCCAATGAATTGATTAGTGAGCGTCAATTGAGTTTGTTAATTGATCATAGTGAACCGATAGCTCTAGGTCTCCATTAATAGAGTTTAATCGATAATTTCCCGTCATTTCCTTAGTTTCAATTCTTAGTCTTCTTAGCTTTAGAAATCATTTACCGAAATTTACACCAAGGCCCGTTACACATTTTAGGCTTTTTAGAATTGGTAGAATTTAATAGCTTCCTTGAGGATTCGATCCCTACTTCCCTAGCAATATTAGTTAGAGTTGTTCGGTTTTTTCTTAGAGGTGTGCGGTAGCTTGTTCAAATTTTGGTCCTGTTGTCGGGGAGGCAATTTTTAATTCTATTAGTCGGGTTTAAAGTGTTCTTTAATTTTTATTTTTGGTTTTATTTTTCTTACCTCAAGGAACTTCACGTTCTTTGAGGTAGTTCTCATTTCGGTTTCGAGTTTCGATTGTGTGCAGGTATTAGGTTGTATGCCGGTTTTGATTGACTCTGAACCGGAAAGATCGTTGCATAAGAGGAGTCGTAGAAGGAAGTGGAGATCACGAAGAAGCATTCTTTCCGAACGAACACTGGTTGATTTGACACAATTATTTGCTGAGTGGAACATTTCCGATAGTTCACATAAAGAAGAAGAGATGTAAAGATCACAGTTCAATGAGAATAACCCACCACGGGATGATGCACCGCCGCCGCCGCCACCACAAGCAAGGTACTTAAAAGACTATTATCAACCGAGTTTTGCAACAGTGGGAGGTGGATACCGAGTTCCTGATATAGAGGCCCTGAATTTCGAATTGAAGCAAGCTTTTGTGAACATGGTTGAAAGGAATCAGTTTGCACGCACAATGAAAGAAGATCCGAACTTACATTTTAATAACTTCATTCAGTACTGCAATACAATCAAGCAAGCTGGTGTATCTCAAGATTATATACGACGTACGATGTTTCCATTTTCATTAAAGGAGAAAGCTCGATCTTGGTTGAATGGTCTAAACATGTATACTATTAACAGCTGAGATGACTTGGCTCTTGCTTTTCAAAGGATGTACTATCCTCCGGAGAGAACTGCACAACTTAAGAGTCAAATTACGAATTTTAATCAAGAAACAGATGAAACTCTTTATGATGCATGGGAGAGATTTAAGGATTTATTGAGAATGTGCCCTCATCACGGACTCGAGAAGTGGTTTTTAGTGCAATCGTTCTATAATGGCTTAGGTAATGGGAGTAGAATTTTACTTGATTCTGCTTCTAGTGGTCGGTTTATGAACCAAGAAGTCAATGCTGCTTATGATTTAATTGAGGAGATTGCTATTCATAATTCTCAATTTGGTAATCCTAGAGGACATGCTAAGAGAGGTAGAAAACATGTGACATATGTCAAATATGAGAGTTTGGCTTCACAAATCAATGCAATTCATGAGAAGCTAGACAAAATCAACACACCATCCTCCAATCCAATGACAGTAGCTGCAATGGCTGCACATTCGGGAGCTACAGATGTCTTTTGTGATTTATGTGGTTCTTTTGGACATAGTATGCAAGCATGTCATAGTTCTATGGAGCAAGTATGTGCATTTCAAGCTTACAAGAATAACCCATTTTCCAACACCTACAATCCTGGTTGGAAAGATCATCCATACTTCTCCTACAAGAATACTAGCAATGTTCAACATCCGCAGCAGCAGCCACATTTTGTACCACAACAACAACAGCAGGTTCAACGGTTTGCTCCACCTCAACCACCGAGTTTCAGTAGACCACCACCTCCAGCACCACTCCCAGGACCTCCACAGCCATCTAGCAATGACATTTCAGAACTGAAGAACATGATGATGCAGATGCAGAAAGCCATGGAGGCTATGCAGGCCCACAATCGAAAATTGGAGACCCAAGTAGCATAAATTGCTCAATCATCAGCACAAAGGCAACAAGGCCAACTTCCTCCGCAACTTGCTCCATCAAATGCTTCATCAAGCAATCCACCCCGTGATCATTGCGATTCCATTGCAACAAGGAGTGGTACTTACTATAAAGGTCCTAGAATGCCTGATGATGATGCTAACAAGGCTGCAGATGGAACAAAGAAGACTAGTTCGGTTGTTATTGAAGACCTTGAGGAAGCAGCTGCAGAAAAGGAGAAGGAAGCATCAAAGAAGCAAGCTCCAACTGCAAATTCAGTCACTGATACAATTGCTCCCTCAAAGGTGCCCTTACCCTTTCCGAACAGGGTAACCAGGAGTAAGAACGATAATCACTTTCGTAAATTCCTTGACATAGTTAAAAATTTGCAAGTTACTGTGCCTTTCACTGATTTAATTACTCAAGTGCCTACTTATACTAAATTTTTGAAAGATATTTTAAGCAGGAAACGTGAGCTGAATGTTACAGAGACAGTTGCAATCACCGAGGAGTGCAGTGCGATCCTTCAAAACAAATCTCCTCCTAAGTTGAAGGATCCTGGCAGCTTTTCAATTCCATGCAATATAGGTCCTCTATTTATTGATAAGGCTCTATGTGATTTAGGAGCTAGTGTAAGTGTGATGCCCTTATCAATTTGTAAGAAGCTTGACATGGGAGACCTTTCTTACATACTGCAGGTGCCGTCATTGATGTTAAAAATGGAAGTTTAACTCTTTATATAGGAGATGACAAAGTGACATTCAATCTTAATAATGCAGTAAAAAACCCCAAGATAGAACAGTCGTGTGATAGGATCGATATTATTGGTGAAATTGTTTTGGATGACATGCCTCGATCCCTTACAAAGGATCCCCTAGAGGCCATTTTGTGTTTAGATGCTAATGCTGGTGAAGGAGATTCGGAAATTGATGCTATAGGCCATGAATCGAACAATGAGAAGATGACTTTAGAGGAGAGCCAAAGGTATCAATCATTGCCTCAACAATCATATGCCATCAAAGAGGTAACACAGCCCGAAATGAAACCCCTTCCCCCTAATTTGAAATATGCTTTTCTAGATGATGCCGAGTTGTATCCAGTCATAGTTAGCTCTAAACTTACGTACTATAGTCAACTTGAAAAGTTGCTTGCTGTGCTTAAAACTCAAAAAAAGGCTATTGGTTATACACTTGATGATCTAACTGGAATAAGTCCTGATTTTTGCATGCATAGAATTCATCTAGAAGAAGGCCATAAGCCTTGTATACAGGGACAAAGGAGACTTAACCCTAACATGCAGGAAGTGGTGAAGAAAGAGGTTCTCAAACTTCTTGATGTAGGTATCATTTATGTTGTGCCAGATTCTCAATGGGTAAGTCCAGTGCAGGTAGTCCCTAAGAAGGAGGGAACAACTGTTGTGAGAAATGATAAAAACGAACTTATCCCCACTAGGGTTGTTACAGGTTGGCGAATGTGCATTGATTACCGGAAATTAAATGTTGCCACCAAAAAGGATCATTTCCCTCTCCCCTTTACTGATCAAATGTTAGAAAGGCTAGCAACTAATAAATATTTTTGCTATCTAGATGGTTATTCTGGTTTCTTCCAAATACCTATCCATCCTGATGATCAATCTAAAACTACATTTACATGCCCCTATGGCACTTTTTCTTACCGTAGAATGCCTTTTGGCCTATGTAATGCACCTGCTACCTTTCAAAGATGTATGATGGCTATATTTTCTGAGTTCATAGAGTCTTGCATAGAAGTCTTCATGGATGATTTTAGTGTCTATGGTACTGATTTTGATTCATGTTTGGCTAACCAAACTGAGGTGCTTAAAAGATGTGAACAGGTGAATTTGGTCCCCAATTGGGAGAAATGTCACTTTATGGTGACGGAAGGAATTGTCCTAGGACATCTAGTCTCTGAAAGAGGTATTGAAGTAGATAAAGCTAAAATCCAAGTTATTGAACAATTACCTCCACTAGTAAGTGTAAAAGGTGTTAGAAGCTTTCTAGGTCATGCAGGGTTTTACCGTAGATTCATCAAAGATTTCTCTAGAATTGCTAAACCCTTAACACAACTGCTATTAAAAGATGTCGAGTTTAAATTCACCGATGAATGCCTTGAAACTTTTAATTTGATCAAACAAGCACTAATATCAGCACCAATCATTCAATCAACTGATTGGGAATTACCTTTTGAAATTATGTGTGATGCTAGTGACTATGTTGTAGGTGCCGTGTTAGGTCAGAGGAAAGACAAGATTTTGCTTGCTATCTACTATGCTAGTAAGACTTTAGATCCAGCTCAAATTAACTATGCCACAATTGAAAAAGAACTGCTTGCTATAGTGTATGCTCTCGATAAATTTCGCTCTTATCTTATAGGTTCGAAAGTTATTATTTACACTGACCATGCAGCTTAAAATTACTTACTTGGAAAGAAAGAAGCAAAACCGAGGCTTATTAGGTGGATTTTGCTCCTTCGGGAGTTTGATCTAGAAATCCGTGACAAGAAAGGTGGAGAGAATGTGGTTGCAGACCGCCTATCTAGGATTCGATATGAAGATGGGGAGATTCCAACTCCTATTGATGACTCTTTTCCTGATGACCATCTTCTAGCTGTGATTTCTAGCACTCCATGGTTTGCTGATTATGCTAATTATGTAGTTGGAGGAGTGTTACCTCCCGATCTTACTTATCAGCAACGGAAAAAGTTTTACATGATGTTAGGCGTTATTTTTGGGATGACCCTAACTTGTTTCGTGAGTGTGCAAATGGCTTATATCGCAGGTGCGTACCAGATTGGGATGTCTATGGTGTTATGCACCATTGCCACTCATCACCCTATGGAAGACATGATGAGCCCGCCAAAACGATGTTTAAGGTATTGCAATCCGGTTTCTATTGGCCTACGATACTCAAGGATGCTAGAGACTTTGTCATGTCTTGTGATTCGTGTCAACGGACAGATAATATCTCAAAAAGGCATGAAATGCCTCAAACAGGTATTTTAGAAGTTGAAATCTTCGATGTTTGGGGTATTGATTATATGGGTCCATTCCCCTCTTCTAACGGTAATCGTTTTATATTGGTCGCTGTGGATTATGTTTCCATGTGGGTGGAAGCAATTACTTCTCCCCATAGTGATGCTAACACCGTTTTAAGAATGTTTAAGCAGGTTATTTTTCCTAGGTTCGGAGTCCTTGAAGCTATCATTAGTGATGGGGGAACGCACTTTCATGAGAAAAGGTTAGATAAGTTGCTAGAGAAATACGGTGTTTACCACAGGACGGGATTGGCATATTACCCACAAACCAGTGGTCAAGTCGAGGTTTCAAACTGAGAAATCAAGTCCATTCTAGAGAAGACAGTTACGAAATCGAGAAAGGATTGGAGAAGCAAGCTTCATGATGCTTTATGGGCGTATAGAACAGCGTTTAAAACTCTAATGGGCACTTCCCCATATAGATTGGTTTACGGAAAAGCGTGCCATCTTCCAGTGAGCTTGAATACAAAGCTTATTAGGAAATTAAGGAATTAAACATGGATGCTAAGCTTGCAGGTGAAAAACGGTTGCTATAGTTGAATGAATTAGATGAATTTCGGCTAGGAGCATATGATAGTGCCAAAATTTATAAAGAAAAGACGAAAAAAATGGCACGATAAACGAATCATGAAAAGGGAGTTTCAAGTCAATGATAAGGTTCTATTGTTTAATTCAATCTTCGATTATTCCCTGGAAAGCTGAAATCTAGATGGAGTGGCCCCTTTACAGTCATAAATGTTAGCAAATTTGGCTATGTTGAAGTACAAAGTGAAAAGGGTGAAATATTCAAGGTTAACGGTCAACGGTTGAAGCCATACTATGAAGGAGATGTCATCGGTTTGGTTGAAGTCATCCAACTCGATGATCCTAAGACGCCTTGATCACTAATGCAGCCATGGTCAAGCTAGTGACCTTAAAAGAGCGCTTTCATAGTTTAATTTAGCTTAGTTTAGCTTTTGTTTTGATTTTGTGAAGTCTAGCTAAGGGTCTAAGTGTTTCATGCTTAATTGGGGTAATTAAGGAGAGTTTAAGAGTTAAAATGTGCTTAAGTGTTGATTAATAATAATAATTTATAATATAATTCATTAATTAGGGAGAAAAGATAAAAATCAGTGAAAAATTGCCCCAGAGACGACCTGCGGGCGCAGTGAACAAATCACCCATTCTTCTATGCGCTCACATTATAGATCAGAGAGTTTGTAAAACTCTGCAGATCCCACCTGCAGGCGTAGCAATCAAAGATAAATTGTTCCCTGCGGGCGCAACACCCTTCTGTAGTATTCGCTCATTTTTTTTCTTTTTCCTCGCATGGCCTTATAATCCTTATTCTTATTCTTATCCTTATTCTTATTCTTATTCTTATTCTTATTCTTATTCTTATTCTTATTCTTATTCTTATTCTTATTCTTATTCTTATTCTTATTCTTATTCTTATTCTTATTCTTATTCTTATTCTTATTCTTATTCTTATTCTTATTCTTATTCTTATTCTTATTCTTATTCTTATTCTTATTCTTATTCTTATTCTTATTCTTATTCTTATTCTTATTCTTATTCTTATTCTTATTCTTATTCTTATTCTTATTCTTATTCTTATTCTTATTCTTATTCTTATTCTTATTCTTATTCTTATTCTTATTCTTATTCTTATTCTTATTCTTATTCTTATTCTTATTCTTATTCTTATTCTTATTCTTATTCTTATTCTTATTCTTATTCTTATTCTTATTCTTATTCTTATTCTTATTCTTATTCTTATTCTTATTCTTATTCTTATTCTTATTCTTATTATTATTATTATTATTATTATTATTATTATTATTATTATTATTATTATTATTATTATTATTATTATTATTATTATTATTATTATTATTATTATTTTCATCTTTTAATTTCCTAAACTCTCAATATATCTTCTTCTTCCTCTCTCACACCATTAAAACCCCAAAAACCTTCAATTTCAAATCACCATAACCCACTCCATACTACTCCAAATCACTTCAAATTTTAACACAACACTCCTCTCACTACTGTAAACAACGTCTTGTAGTTAAAATTTGGGAATAAATCACGAATTGCGTAACCTAGGGTTCGAAATTTTGAGTTCAAATTGGGTTAGATTTTTGGGTTGCTTTTTCAAATTTCTTCAAATTTCTTGTTCTATTATCATCTACTAAGGTATAACTTCCTTTTTATCCAATTTTTATGAAGTTTTCATGAATTTTCAATTTTTGGGTATTTCTATTATGAATTTAATTGATCACTCTAAACTTGATTGTTGTTGTTCATAAGTGTTTAATAGCTATTTTTATGCTTCATTATCATGTTTGGAGTTGTTAATTATAAGTAATTGGAAGTTTTTGTTCTCTATTGTTGAGTAAGATTTCCATGAAATTTTTGATGATTACTCATGAAGTTGTTGTTGATTAGGAGCTTTAACTAGTTAAATTCATGTTTAAAGTCTTTAGAATGCTTAAAATCATGCTTTGGATTACTTCATTGGTTACTTAGAATTCTAACTTTGCTCATGAATTTTTACTACCAACTTTCATATTGAACTTTATGCTTATAAAATGGTTAGTAGTTGCTACTTATCTTAACTAGTCATTCTTACTTGTTCCTAAAGTCTTATTGAAGTTGTTTAGATGTGTTTAAGACATAAATTGTTCAATGGTTGAGTTCATATAATGGTGTAAGTTGGTTTTTGGTGTTGCACTTGATGCTCTTTTATGAATATGAACTTGGACATGTTGGTTTTGGAGGCATAGTATGCAAGTAATGCTTAAGTTTGAATGTTTTTGGTTGCACTCTTGGCTTTAGTTGATTAGAACTTTGTAGTTCATTGGTTTAGTTGCATTTACAAACGGGTCATGCCGAAATTTCCGCAGAATCTTGTTTGTAACTTTGATTGTATGATGACTACAATGCCTTGATTGTTCTCTTTGATCATGCTTTCACATCTCATTATTCTTTATGCTTTCATGATTGACATGATTTTGGTTTCAAGACTTGCTTTAATGGAATGCTAATTTCTGTCTTTCCCGCATATGTCTTGTAGGATCATGAGGAAATCAATTGGCAAACTACTTGGCGGAGGCCTCAAGAAGTCTCAGAAAACCGGGGCATCCTCTTCAGCTTCCAAGGAAAAGCAGCCATCTTCCTCCAGAACACCACCTCAGAACCGTCAAGGCAGAAACGTCTTGATAAGCTCTCCAAAAGAACAATCAAGTCCACACGGTTCTTCCACAAAGAAACATGTGACAAGCTTGGTATCACCGATCAAGTGATGAGAATGGCTTACCGGATTGGATAGGAAAACTGGATCAACGCCACTATGCCCCATCCTGATGGAAAAACCCAGCAGGTCCCACACACGTACTGGGAGCTCACCTTGGAGTTCCTATCCAGTTACCACTTCCATGTTTCCCAGGAGACCCCTAGTGCTGAAAGAAAGACACACATCAGCTTCACCATCTTCGAGCAGCACTATGAGATGGATGTTGATGAACTAAATGAGAGGTTTCTATGGAACCCTGAAAATGTAGTTTGGTCTACAGCTGAGCATGAGTGGGGACCGTATTTTGAAGGAGCCTGGTGGGAGAGAATCACTGATGGCAGCTCCACCTTCACTTCTACCACCGCCAAAGCATCAGAGGTACAACACCCTGCCCTTCGGTATTTCCTGCGGTTTGTGGTTTACTGCTTATTTTCTACAGGAGAATTAGGGCAAGTTTACCCTGATGAGAACAGATTATTATGGATGGTGATAAAGGGATATGCCAGACAACCTCTCCATTATAACTTCAGGTTCTTTCTAGCCCGCCGGTTTGCTGAAATTGCATAGGGGATCACTAACACCGGCACTATCTATATTGGTGGCATGATCACATGGTTGGCCCACACTCTAGGTCATACTGAGTAGATCCACCAGCTAAACCCGATCGAGGAAAACCCCTACCTTGACACAACTGCCCTGAGAGCTGCTAACTTCCTTAGACATTATCAGAGAGGGCACATAGAGAGGATTGTTTGGTGTGTTCGGGAAATTTCATGGTGCTACCTGCCTAATGCCAATGTTAGCCTCACCTGCCAGGAGCACCCGGACGGCCAGAACCCTTGGCGGATCCCACCTGACAACATCCCACTACAGGAGAGGGCAGATTCAGAGAAGAGGGCCGTGTAGATGGTCAACCTGATTCAGCAAGCAGGCGGTCAGGCCCAGCGTCCACCAGCTCCACCACGACCTGGGTCACCACGACATAGCTATGCTGGTCACTCCTCCTCCACATTCGACATGACTCCCTGATGAACCGATTTGATGATATGCATCTCTATAACCAGCAGCGGTTCGACAGGATAGATCATTCACTTCGAGGACTCCGTTCTAATGTTGATTTGCTACAGAGAGTCCAGTGGAGGGAGCACACGAGCAATGTTGTAGCTGGGACGGTTCAGGGATTCCCGAACCATCCCAACTGGCCACCTACATACGATCCTAGCACTGAGCTCACCTCTTACCCCTATCAGTCGTTTTATGACCAGTACTATCCTAGGTACTGGGGACCCGGTCAGTAGAGCTCGGCTTCGCGTTCTTCCTCTACTTTGCATGGTTATTTGTCCCAGGACGGGAAAAAATTTTGGTTTGGGGGGAGGATTTATGTATTTTTGTACTTTTTGCTTAGTTTTTTTTTCATTTTTGCTTTTTTTTCTTTTTTTTCTTTTTCTTTTTCCTCTTATTTTTTTTTACCTTTTTCTTTGGAGATTGGTTTGTTTCTTTTCCTTTTCAGGATTTAATTCGAGCAGGATGTATTATTGATTCAGTACTTATTGGACTCCTGTTAGGAATTGGTACCGGCTTGGTTAGATCATTCCAACTTCTCTTTTGTTTTGTTTTGTGTGCTTAGTTAGTTTTAACTGCTTACTTAGTTTAGTTTGATTGCTTTCTTAGGACTGTTGCATAGTTTGTACCATTCGTTAGGAATGGGAGTTTACATGTGACCAAAAAGATTGTACTGTTTTCTTAGGTTTAATTCTAGAGAGAATTAGCTTAATGGATTATTCGTGTCCCAGTTGAGTTTTATTGTTGGAATTAACTACTTTTGTACCCCTGTGATTATTTTGAAAACTTTATGACTCTTGACTGCGGATGGATCCACATGTGTGATTTGTTGGCTATGACTTGAATTTGATTGCTTGATTTCCTTTTATTGGTCAACTCTTCTCAACCTTGCTTGGGTCTTGGACTTGAACTGTGTTAACGGGACGATTTGAGCCACTTTTGCATATAATATTATTCATATATTTTCTTTTCATGTGTGCTTAGTTCCTGGTGGAGTTATGATCTTGGGTTTTACTTTGGATTCCAGTAACTTTAATTATGGATTCTATGTATGTTGCGCATGATAGAAGGCTCTTATTTCTTCTTTTGAGATTCAGAATTTCATTTCCCACATTTATATTTTCCCTTGATCCCATGTTTTGAGCTTTTATCCCTTTCATTTGTATTTTAGCCACATTACAAGCTTATTAGCCCTATTACATAATGCATTATATGCCCAAATTTGGTTTGGGGGAGTTGAAGTAGTTGTGATGTTATTAAAATAAAGTTTTGAAGGGTGTTATGGAGGATTGATGGTGAAATAGTTGGAAATGTTGTTATAAAGTTTCACATATAAGGCTCTACATACCAATGTTTAGGCTGTTGTAGTTAATTAAAAAGTCATATTATATTCATGGCCTAGTTATGTATGTGTGATGATTATGTTCATTGTTTATTGAATTTTAAGCAAATATAAATCATTAAGAGTCGTGAAACTATGTTTTATTATGCATGAAAAATAAAGTGAAGGAAAAAAATTTTAATGAAAGCATAATAAAGTTGAAAAAAAAAGATGAAATAAAAAGGAAGAAGTTTAAAGTTTGTCAAATAGTGGTTGATGATTGAATTATGAGAAGTATGGTGTTGATGTGAAAAAAAATGAAGAAAAGTTTGGTTAGATTTGGTTGAATTGGATGATGGAGAATGTTGATGATTTTCCTCGATTTTATATGCGTATACCACACATTCCTCTGCATTATCCCAAATTTTTATCCTACGCATCACCCTACCCACGTTACAAGCTTATTAAAGTCTTTTTTGGATCTTCGTGCACATGCTATGGTTATTGTGAAGTGAATCCTTTGTCAAGGTCGTAGAGTATTAATTGCATTCTGAGTCGACATTTAGGATGAGTGGATACCCTCAAACACTTGCATGAGGTATGAGATGTGGGTTCCGGGTTCTTGAAATTGCGTTTAAACACATTTTGCATTGCATTCCACATTTGAATGGGAGGTGACGGTTAGAGCTTCATTGTTATAAGCTCATCATTAATTGTGTAGAGTGACAACCCGTGAGCTACTCTAGTCACTGATTCATTAAACTTGCTTGGTTGGTTTTGTTTGACCTGTATTTAGGAAGGACAATAATTGGGTGCTTCACTGGCGGGCCTTGATCCATGTGTCTTCGGATGTTCTCTTGAGTTATGATGCTTATTTTGTTTTTATGGGGTGTAGTCAATTTCGTTGTGTTTTGCTCGGGGCAAGCAAAGGTTCGGTTTGGGGGATTTTGATATACGTGTTTTATGTTGTGTTTTTCCCTTATTTTCGGTTGATTATTGTGCTAAAAAGTTAAGTTTGTGGCTTTGTTTTGACTAAATATCGTCCCTTGATGTTAAGTTATGTTTTGAATCGGTTTTAGCGTCTTTAGTATAATTTAGAACCTTTTACGGCTATTTTATACTTTTTCGGTTACTATGCGTGGTTTTCGGTTTTGTTTATATGCTACAGGAACGTAATAGAGAGTTATGAAGTCATTGGAGGCTGAAACGAGTCAAAATGTACTTGTCTCGGGATGCGTGCCAAGTCACGAGCGAGATTCGAAGAATCGAGCTAAGAATTAAGGGAGATCGTCAAAATTTAGTTGTATAAGCTTCATACGGGCGCAGCCTTTAATCATCATCTCTTCTATGCGGGCGCAACATAGATCAGCAGCCCCACAGATTGCAAACCACGAGGGCTACGGGCGCAGGGAGTAAAGCCCTTTTGTTCGCTGCAGGCGCAGGTGCCGGTTTTCTCGCCTTATTCGGTCTTTCCATGCGGTTTTGCTTCGTGGGTTTTAATTAATTAAAAACCCAAATCCTATATATACTCTATGTAAAGGGGGCACGAACCTAACTAGTTTTTATCATATTTTTAGACAGAGGAATCCAAAATTGCTTATTGTCTCTAGAATTTTAGGATTAATTACTTTGTTCAACAATTCAAGCTTTTGATTAATGCAATTTAGTCATTATTTTGGTAAATTCTTTCCTTATGCTTTTCAATTCCTTTAATTTCATGAATCCCTCTAATTTCTTAGTTTTTAGTTTAGATTAATTAGTTTTGCTATTTTGATTCTTAATTTAGTATTATTAGTAATTAATTTAGTTTTAATTAATTCTTAGTTCATGATTATGTTGTTTGATTTCAATCTTGTTTTTGTTCACTTAATTATGAGTGAGTAGTCGTTTTCTCTAGGGTTAGGGGATCTATGATCATGGTTTGGATTTAATTTATGTTTTCTAATTAGTTCTTGGCTTCTAATTGAATTACTATTATTGATTTCTAGTGATTGCAATTAAATTATGGCCAAATTTAGTTGTAAGTTAGGTTATTGTTGAAATCGAGGCCGAGAGGTAAGATTACCACAATTAGACCACTGAATAATAGGCAAAAACGAATTTATGCGAGCGAGAGCCGGTAAAGGAGTTTTGAGGGAGTCTAAGTTCGAGAGAATTAGTGAGCCCTAGTTCAATGAATGCCAATGAATTGATTAGTGAGCGTTAATTGAGTTTGTTGATTGATCATAGTGAACCGATAGCCCTAGGTTTCCATTAATAGAGTTGAATCGATAATTTCCCGTCATTTCCTTAGTTTCAATTCTTAGTCTTCTTAGCTTTAGAAATCATTTACCGAAATTTCCACCAAGGCCCCTTACACATTTTAGGCTTTTTTGAACTGGTTGAATTTAATAGCCTCCCTGAGGATTCGATCCCTACTTCCCTAGCTATATTAGTTAGAGTTGTTCGGTTATTTTTGAGAGGTTTGCGATAGCCTGTTCAATGCTCCACTACATTCAAAACAATAAAAGCCTGAAATGAGAAAAACCCTATCAACTGAAGTGGGAGAAAACTCATAGGCAAAAACCATCTTGTTCCCCTAATTCCACCATTCTTTCCTTTGCTTCAAATGATCAAGTGAATTCGTGTGCCACCATACACACCCATGATGATGTCTTTGAAGATCCCAAAAGCCTTGAATCTCCATAAGCCATTATTTCCCCCATACTTGCATCATTTTTAGAAGTCATTATCAAACCATCGAAATTATCACTTTGTTTCGTATCACTACCAGTCAAATCCTTTCAAAATAATCAACATTCTAACATCAATGATGTAATAACAATGCTATAAGAACGGAATGTAAAATATGATTGTCAATACATACTTTTCATGTAATCATGGCAACATAACTTCTCATACAAGTCAACTCAAGTCCACAGATCATTAATTTTCAATTCTATAAATTCTAGCATGAAGCTTAAACTACTCTAGCATGATTCTAGTTGCACGTATGCCTTTAGTACTTATGAACTTTGTGTTATAACGGTGATCCGCCACTACTCCTAGAAATCGCTTAGTTCGAAACTTCCTACAAAGGAAAATCGAAACAAAAAAAAACCATTGACCAAATTCTACAACCTCTCTAAACTTAGTGTTAATGATAAAAATTTATTAAAAACCTTTCCTTTATGATCTTTAATTCCATACTTTATTTTATAGTTTTCTTTTCAAAACACTTATTTTTTCCGATAATTTTCCAAAAAAGGCAGCTTTGAAAAGTCGCTTAAAAACTCATTTTAACCTTCTTAACCATCATATTTTGACCTTAAAAAAACATATCTGTTCTAAGATCATCATGTGATGATTTCATGCCTTAAGAATCATTATAAGTCACTATTTTATGCATGAACATGCTTTACTAAAAATTTACAGCATTATTAGTTTATTTAAAACCTCCTTAGAACGTTATATACTTTATAATCCATGCATAAAACACTTTAATAATATCATAATACAATTATACTTTTATTTCACCATTTAAACCTATTTCCATACTTAAAAACATGCTCATAATATTTTTACTACTCTTTATTCATGTTTTAAAATTTTGACAGCAATAATAAATTACTTTAAAACCTCTAAAAACCATACTAAACTTCATAAAATCATCATAAGCTAATACTATAACAATATATTATCATAATATGAATGTTTAGAGTAATAAAATCATAAAACTAATAATTGTCATAAACTTTCAAAACTCTAATTTCTATGATTTAATGAACAACTGATAAACATGATTATAAATTCTAAAACATAATTATAAATCATAAAACATGCTTAGAAACGTAATTGTAAAGATAAATTTAACAAGTTGAATTAAAAACAAAAGAGGAAGAAATTTTTCTGTAAATACTCGAAAATAAGAGGAAGGAGGAGGGAAGAGGAAGCCGGCGGGGCTGCTGGCCGGTGCTGGGGTGGCAGCTGGCCGGCGGCTGCTGCTGGCGAGACACGAGGACAGCGAGTGGTTGCTTAGGGTTTTGGGTTTTGGGGTTTATTCAAACCTTTTTCTTTTCTTTTTTTCGTTTTTTTTTTTGAAATTTTAAAACATTAAGTCATAAAATAAATTAGAAAATTCTAATTTAATGGGGAATTTATAGGCCCAAATTAGGTTTAGTTGAGCTTACAAAAATAAACTTAAGATTGAAATTATTTTTATGCCCTTGTTTTAAAACAAATAAGGAAACCATTAAAACTAGATTAGAAAACTTCTTAAAATATTTTCATAACAATTAATGTATCATAAAATAATTCATAAACTTTATAAAACATGAAAATACTTATTTTCGCTCATTAATAATTAAATTTTCTCTCTTTAATTATTTATTTAGCATATTTTTCACCAAAAATACCAAAAATATACTAAATAATTATGAAATTAAACGTGAAAATACGGGGTATTATAGTGAAGTTTGCTACTCCAATCCTACCTAGTTTTTGTAACTATCTTCTATATGCCGGACTTGATTTCTTGATTTGAAACTTCAACTTGGCACTACTTTGTGGATGATAAGCTCACCTAGTTCGATGATAGACTCCATACTTCTCAAGTAATTTTGTAAGTCGTTTCTCGTGAATATATGAACCGCTATCACTAATGATAGCTCTAAAAACTGCAAAGCTGGGGAAAAAAAACTTCCTTTAACAATCGCAACAGAGTATTGGAGTCAGCATTGGGTGTTGCAATAGCTTCTACCCACTTCGAAACATAATTTACGGCCACCAATACGAACTTGTTTCCATTAGAATATGGGAATGGTCCTATGTAGTCAATACCCCATACATCAAAAATCTCTACTTCTAATATCCCGTTTTGAGACATCTCATGGCATTTCGACATGTTTCCAATCCTTTGGCACGCATCACAAGACAACACAAAATCCCGAGCATCCTTAGAGAGAGTAGGCCAATAAAATCCCAATTGCAGTACCTTGAAAATTGTCCAAGCCCAACATGACCTTCATATGGTGATGAGTGACAATGGCTCAGACCCTATAAAATTTCCAATCAAGAACACATCTCTAGTACAGACCATCAGTACATTCTCGAAATAAATTCTGGTCATCCCAAAAATATCTCTGAACATCATGTAAAAACCAGTTCTTTTGCTGTGACGAAAGATTAGGAGGTAAGACACCTCTTACAATGTAATTGGCAAAATCGGCGAACCATGATGAGTTGATAGTAACAGAGAGCAAGTGATCATCCGGGAACGAGTCTTCAACAGGTGCAATTCCAACGTTATCGAAATGACTCCTGGATAGATGATCAGCTACCACATTCTCTACCCTTTTATTTTCATGAATCTCAAGGTCAAATTCATGCAACAACAAAATCCATCTGATCAACCATGGTTTTGCTTCCTTCTTTGCTAGGAGATACTTTAAAGCGACATAGTCAATGTGAATGATAACTTTCGAGCCCAAAAGGTAGGATCAGAACTTATCAAGTGCATAAACAACTACAAGCAACTCCTATTCGTGGTGGCATAGTTAACGTGGGCTAGATCGAGGGTCTTGCTGTCATAATAAATTGAATGCAAAACACTATCCTTCCTTTGACCTAGAACATCTCTAACTGCATAATCATTGGCATCACACATTATCTAGAACGAAAGATCCCAGTCGAGGGACTAAATGATAGATGCAGAGATCAGTGCTTGTTTTATTCAATTAAAAGACTCAAGATATTAATGAGTAAAATCAAAATCACCATCCTTTAAAAGGAATTGGGTTAGTGTTTTCGCAATTTTAGAAAAATCCTTAATAAACCTAATACAGAAACCTGCATAACCTAAAAGGCTTCTTACCCCCTTGACATTCACATGAGGGGGGAAGTTGCTTGAATATTGGTATCTTTGCCTTATCAAGTAATGTTTATGTTAGGATGTTGGACCTTTTAGATTGTTATTTTCTTTGAGAATAAGTGGTAATAAGGCATGCAAAACTTTTGGAAAACTAGGCATTTAGGAACCATTATGAGAATAAAGGAATTAATGAGTTAGTTTTTTTTTATAGAAATGATGTCTCAAGTAGAGCAACACCAAGGGGATTTTTTTTTAACTATGTGCTTTATTTTATCTGAATGGTTGTGTAAACAATCAAAACTAAGTGAATCATTTGCTCTAAAGGAATGGAAATTTCTTTTGTGAGACGAATTAAGAAGGTGCTTTCATGCTGTGTTATAAGTTTTGTGTTGTTCTAACTTTGAGTTAGACATAGTTTAATATAAAGTTCTTTTCCCTCTACAGGAGAAATAGGATGGCTGAACGTAACAACAATCAGTTGAATGATGTAGTGAGGTAACTAACTACTGTGGTTGAACAGTTAGCTGCTAGAGGAAATGGTAATGGAGACGACCCCCGCTAGGGAACTTTTCAATAAAATTGCTCAAAGTAAGCCGCCTACATATCAAGGAGAACCCAATCCAACTATATTAGAGGAATGGTTTGGAGAGTTCAACAAGTTGTTTGGTGCAGTTGAGTGTCCAGAAGAATTCAAAGTAAACCATGCAGTTTACTATCTAAGAGGTGAAGCGGATCTTTGGTGGTAATAGAATGAAGCTGTGATTAAGGCTTTTCCAGGTTTCAACTGGACTGTGTTTCAGGAACAAATTTGCAACAAGTTTTACCCTGTGTTCCTTCAAAATCTTATGAGTTTTTGGAGCTTAAGATGGGGAGTATGTCAGTTACTGAGTGCTACTGGAAGTTATAGAGTTGTCTAGGTTTGCTAAGGAGGTTGTAGCAACGGAGAAGCTGAAGGCTAGTCGCTTTGAGAGAGGGTTGCCCATAGATATTCAGTTACAACTACACGTGCAACTCTTTGAGTCCTTGGATGATTTATATGGTAGAGCTACGCATTTGTATTCCTTAGTTCAAAAGAAGAAGGAGATGCTAAAAGAAGGTGAGACGAGGGAGAAAAGAAAGGATGGTGGAGGAAACTTTAACCAACAAGGGAGTCATGGTGGATTTAAGAAGCCTCGTTTCAACAACAACTTTCAGGGAAGTAAGGGAAGCTTTGGGAAGCCTGCTAATGGAAATGCGGATAGGGTACAGACGGCTAATCAAGGTGGTCGTGTGTACTTCTGTAAAAAATATCCTAATAATCATCTTGGTAAGGACTATGCCGGAAACTTAATGACTTGTCGTTTGTGTAAGAAGTTTGGACACCATGAGTATGAGTGTTTCTCTAAGGGTAAGGGAATGGAAGGACAAGGGTCACAACTCAATAGGAGGTCAGTAGAAGGGTTTCCAAGGAAATATGGGAGTAAAGTCAATGCAAAAAGTCAGGAATAGGAATGGAGGTGGCAATGGAGGAAATCAGGCCAAGATCTCGAATGCAGGAAAACTGAATGTGACGGCACGAAGTGAAGAGGATGCTAGTAAGGATGTTATTACTGGTGCTTTCTCTAATCACTCTCTTCCTGTAAAGTTTTGTTTGATTCTGGTGCAACATATTCATTTGTATCCACTAGGGTTTTGGAATAGTTAATGCCTATTTTGGAAAAACTAGATATAATAGATATGTCAATAGTGTTACCATCAGGACAAGAAGTACAATGTTCAAGGAGATTTTTGGATGTTCCGATTAAGATAGAGGGAGTGGAGTTTAAGGCTAACCTAATCGAGTTTGATTTGGGTGATTTAGAAGTGATACTAGGGATGGATTGGTTGAGTGAACATAAGGCTGAGATTTTGTGTGAGCCACAGAAGATCTCGTTAGTTAGTAAGGGTAAGACAGTGAGCTATTGGAGGGCAGGAAGGCTAAAACACAACAAAATAGCGTCAATGATGACGCTTACTAGGTAAGTGAATAGAGGTTTCCCAATTTACTTTAGTAGTGTGAGGCATTTAGATCATGTTGAGTCATCTAAGTCTGAGGAAATTGGGGTAGTGAGTGATATCCTAGACATGCTTCCAGAGGAGAGATTTTGGGAATTCCACCGAAGCGAGAAATTGATCTCACCATAGAATTAGTTCCAAGAACAACACCTACTTCCAAAGCACCATATAGGATGGCACCTGCAGAAATGAGTGAGTTGAAAGAGCAGTTGCAGGATTTGCTGGAGAAGGGTTACCTTAGGCCTAGTGCTTTACCTTGGGGAGTGCTAGTACTGTTTGTGAAGAAGAAAGACGGGAGTACGAGGTTGTGTATTAACAATAGGGAGTTAAATAAGGTGACGATCAAGAACAAGTATCCTTTACCGAGGATTGACGACTTGTTTGATCAGTTGAAAGGAGCTACTGTGTTTCAAAGATCAATTTGAGATCAGGATACCATCAATTGAGGATTTCTAATGAGGACATACCAAAGACGGCTTTTCATACGAGGTATGGGCATTACGATTTCACTGTTATGCCTTTTAGGTTGACGAATGCGCCAGTAATTTTCATGGAATTAATGAATAGGATCTTTCAATGGTTCTTGGATAAGTTACTGGTAGTATTTATTGATGATAGTTTGGTGTACTCTAAGATTAAGGAAGAGCATGTGGAACATTTGAGGACAATTTTGATGATACTAAGGGAGAATAAGTTGTATGCTAAATTCTCGAAATGTGAATTTTCATTGGAGAAAGTCGTATTTTTGAGACATTTTGTGTCAAAAGAGGGAGTTGAAGTAGATCCATCCAAGATTGAGGTAGTAAAAGAGTGGCCTACACCTAAAAATGTGCTGGATGTACAAAGTTTCTTGGGTTTAGCAGGGTATTACAGGAGGTTTGTGAAGGACTTTTCGAGGATCGCTAAGCCGATGACGTCGTTAATGAAGAAAGACTGCTAGTTTGTTTGGAGTGATAAGTGTGAGGAGGCATTTAAGACTTTGAAGGAGCGTTTGACTACGGCTCCAGTGCTGACTTTGCCAGATGGGAGTGGTTTCTTATGACGTGTATAGTGATGCTTCAAAAAATGGTTTGGGATGCGTCTTAATGCAAAATACAAATGTGTATTGGTGGCCTCGAATGAAAAGGGAAGTGGCTGAATTCGTGAGTAAGTGTCTTACTTGTCAAAAGGTGAAATTTTAGCATAAAAGGCCACAAGGGGAAGTTCAACCATTTGAAATACCAGGATGGAAGTGGGATTGCTTATCAATAGATTTTGTAACCTACTTGCCGAAGTCAAGGAATCAAAACGATACTATATGTGTTGTGGTGGATAGGCTTACTAAGTAAGCAGTGTTCATACCAATGAAGGAGACTTGGAGGATGGAACAGTTTGAAAAGGCTTAAATAAAGTATGCTGTGAGGCTACATGGAGTTCCAATGTGTGAACCTGGGGCTTCCGGGGCCCACGTGCCCTTTCTTACAGGACGTTGAATGTCGTGATAGTCTGTTTGCATAGTGTGAGTATGCTTGGCTTGGGGAGTGAGTCTAGAATCTCAAAACCCATGTAGAGAAGTCGCCACCGTCCTCCTTTCGGGAGCTAACGGAACCCATTAGGTCATAGCCCAATGGCATAATGACAGCCAAGGATAAGAAGGTCTCATATCTCTGGATTCGGGGACGAGGGTAAGGACAATAGTAGGTCAAAGTGTCCCCCGCGTATAGCGCGCTCTACTTGTTCTCATGTATAATTTCACAATCATAATATCGAATTATAACATTCATATTTCCGGTTAAGATCTACAAATACGTATAGAAATAGGGCTAGGCGGGTTTTTGTTAATGCACACATAATTTCCGAATTATCATGCATGGGTGATCGCTTTAGGATTAAGTTGATTTTAATAATTGATTAGGGGAAATATGCTCTTAGGTCTTTTAAGCTAAACATGAATTCTATGTGACTTGAAGCCATTAAACATTTAGCATGAATCACATAAAGCCTAAAGCAAGGTTTCCACTTTAGATTGATTTATTTTAGGAGTCGAATCATTGAATAGTGAAGATTACAAGAGTTAAATTACAACATGTCGATTATCTAATAAAGTATTGAAATCACATAAACATGCAAACTAACTCCTTTAAATAAGTCAATATGATGATTTCGATGTTGTTGGCCTCATTTAAAGTACCTTTCGTGCAATCGTCGACAACATCTTTAGATTGAATGCTTGAAGAACTTTGATTAATAATAATAATATAATAATATTAATAATAAGCATAACGTATTGTAAGAAGAAGAAATAGAAAGGCACGGTTTTCGAGGTAGGGCACAAAAACCTAGAGAGAGAGAGACGAAGTAGAGAGAGTGTGTGTGAGAAACGAAATGAATGAGAAGAAGTCGAACTTGTGGTGAATGAAGGTCAGAGAAGGGGGTATTTATAGGGTTGGAAGTGACGTAAGCGAGCGTCAGAGCGTCATAGCGCTCAGGAGTGAGCGCCAGGGCGCTCAACCTGTGCCTAGACGCTCAAGGTGAGTGCTACGGCGCAGGTGCCTTGGGCGCCAGGGCGCTCGTCTTGCGTTGTGGTGCTCGAGCTCCGATTTTCTTGATTTTCACGCGGTAAATCTACGAAGCTTCCTTATTTCATATATTCATGTCCATAAATTGAAATATTACTAAATATTATGAAGTAAATACAAAATTTACTTCCATAAACTGATTTATTCACTTCCATAACCTAGAGTTGCCATAAACCAAACAAACATTTCTAGAAGGTTCGTCGAATCCAAGCACATTTATATGCTCAAAATAATTTCTTTTATTTTCAAAAATGAAATTAAAACGTGAATTTATAAAATCGAATAAAAATGAGAAAATGAAATATAAAAATAAATATGAAATATAAGAAAATTAACTTAAGCGTATTTCAACAGTCATAACTCATCATCGGTTATTCTGACAATGTTATTTTAATTTTCAAAAAGTCCGTGGGGCGTTGCCCCCCCTAACCCCCTAACTAGGGCGTTTCACCCCTGGACCCCGACTCGCTAACCAGGCAGCGAGACCGCCGCCCGCTGATCGGGCAGCGGGATCCCCGTATAGATTTTTCAGTGGCGACTAAATAGGTGAAGGAATGACTTCCGACACAAAACTAGGCTTGTTTTAAACAATTAGTTTTTAGAAGTTGGACTTGTAGCGACGTGGTAGACAATAATCATCGGCCGTTAGGTGGGACCAAATTTAGGTGTCTACAGTTAGCCCCCACTTTGACTGAGTTTGTAGAGACGACTAGTCTCGAAAAACGAAAGTCAAAGTACTTGTTACCGGCAAAACAAAGGTTAGTTTTACCTGCACCTATGCGATCTCCTTAAGAAGCGCCTCGTTCCATTGGAGTGAAGTTCCCTTGAATGCTCCTCGATTCTTGGGATAATGTTGATGATTGTTTTCCTTCAGATGCTTTGATCATTTAGGAAATGTATGATAGTATGTATGTGCTTAACTTCCTTTAGATGTGTCTCGATCGTGAGGAAGCTCCCTTTAGGTGTCTATACCATATAGGGGAAGATGTGATAGTGTGTTTATGATTTCCTTCTGGTGTCTTCAGTTTAACCGTATAGGAAATTCATAAAAATGTGTTTACTCCCTTCATACACTTAGGTCATATAGGAAGCTATTTCATGATGATGTCAAAACCGTCTGACGGTGTCTGTGAATGATAATGCCATAATTGTCTACAAAAAGGGTATCGTGTCAGATACGGATTCTAGGTTTCTTTCGAAATTCTGGAAAAGTGTCCAGGAGAACTTCAGAACAACGTTGAAAATGATTACAACTTTTCATCCAGCAACCGATGGACAAACAGAAAGAACCATACAGACTTTGGAGGACATGCTGAGAGCTTGTATAATGGATTTTCAAGGGAATTGGGACGATTGTTTGGATTTGATTGAATTCTCGTACAACAATAGTTTCCATGCAAGTATTGGCATGACACCTTTGGGGCCCTGTACGGAAGGAAGTGTAGAAGTACCTTATGTTGGAGTGACATAAGTGAGATAGTAATTCTAAGACCTCAATTGATTGAGGAAACTACCAATACGGTAAGAGTGATACAAGCAAAGATCCAAGCTGTACAGGATAGGCAGAAATCTTATGCAGACCAAAAGCGTCAAGAAGTTGTGTTTGAAGTTGGTGATAAGGTGTGACTTAAAGTGTCACCGATGAAAGGTGTAATGAGGTTTGGGAAGAAGGGAAAATTGAGCCCAAAATACATTGGACCCTATGAGATCTTGCAAAGGATTGGAAAGGTTGCCTATAAGCTAGCATTACCAATGGAGTTGAGCAAAATTCGCAATGTTTTTCATGTGTCTTAATTGAGAAAGTATGTGCCGAATAAGTAACATGTGTTGCAACCTGAAACAATAGAGTTGGACCAAAGTTTAACATATGAAGAGAAGCCAATCAAAATACTTGATAGTAAGGTTCGGGATACTCATAGGAAAAGTGTCAAAATAGTGAAAGTGTTGTGGTCTACCAAGAAACTAAAGAAGGAACGTGGGAAGTTGGGGATGTGATGAGAGAAAAGTACCCAGAGTTATTTCAGGTTAATTAGTAGAGTTATGGGGATGTAACTCGATTCTTAAGGGGGGTAGAGTAAGATATAATTTCGCGCGTTTTTACCCTCAATTTTGCAAGTTTTTACGTCTTTTAGCAAAGTTTTATGTTTGTTTCCTAAAAGTTGTTAAGGAAATGTGGAGTTAAATCTAAAGTCTACAACTTAGGATGAAAATGAAAAGTTTTATAGAAAATGTAGTCTCTATTCAAGTTCCATACAATAATTTACATAAAGTTTCGGGACGAAACTTCTTTTAAGGGGGGGAAACTGTAACACCCCATATTTTCATGTATTTTAAGTATTTAATTTTGTATTTTATGTGTATATTTTTAGTATTTTTATTGAAAATTTAAGTTCAATAAATATATTAAAGAAAGAAAATTTAAATTAATTGTTGCTTGAAATAATTATCTTATGTTTTCTAAAGTTTATAAATTATATTTTATGTTCTTTTGGGTTTTATTAAATATTTTAATAAGTTTCTAAAATTAGAATTTTCAAGGTTTCCTAAATTGTTTTAAAACAAGGGCACAAAATTAATTTCAAGCATTAAGGGTATTTATATAATTGCACCAAAACCTACTTTGAGTCTATAAATACCCTTTAAAACCAGAATTTTCAAAAAAATTCTTCTTGCTCACTCCTCCCCTTCGTTACCCTTCCTCACCGGTTTCCCCTTCGTCGCTGCCGCCTGCACGCCGGTCACCACCACACGCCGGTCTTCACTCGTCAGTCGCCACTCGCCACGCTCCTCCTCCTTCTACTTTGGTAGGTATTTTCGAAACCCTATTTAAAAAAACTTTTCTTTCTCTATTCGTTTTAATTCAATTATGCATAAATTTATGTTTATAATTATGTTTAAGCATGTTTTTAAGATTCTAATTACGTTTTTTAAAGTTATGATCATGTTTAAAATTTAAATTTATAAAGTTGTTTATGAAATTTTAAATTAGGGTTCATAAAATTAGGAAATTTATTGTTTTATGGTTTTTAATGATCTAAACTTTTATATAGTGATTATCAATTGTTGTAGTATTAATTTTTGATGATTTTATGAAGTTTAGATTTGTTTTTAAGGGTTTTAAAGTTAATTAATATTGCTGTCAAATTTCTGAAGTTATGAAAACCAAGAGTAAAAATATTATGAACATGTTTTGCATTATGAAAAATTATTTTAAAGCATAGATTATATGTGTGTTGATAGTATGAGATTGTAAAAGTGTTTTGTACTTGATTTATGAAGTTTTAATGTGATTTTAATGAACTTTGAATAAAAATATAATGTTGTAAATTTTTATTAACACGTGTTTATGCTTAATAAAAATAGTAGCACGTGAAATAATAAGTTATAATGTTTTTAATACATCAAAATATTATATGATGATCTTAGGACATGAATAAAACGTTTTAGGATCAAATTATGATACTTAGAAGGGTTTTTAAGTGTTTTTAATAAATTTTATAAATCTGCCATTTTTGGAAAGTTGCCGAAAATTAAGAGTTTTGCGAAAGAAAAATTAAGGTAAAGTATGGAATTGAATAGAGACTATATAGGGAAGGTTTTGGACAACTTTCCATTATAAATAGTTAGCTTAGAGTTGTTGTAGAAGTTAGTCAACAAGGTTTTAATTTAGTTTTGATTTTCTCTATGTAGGAGAATTCGAGTTAGTTGACTTTTAGAAGTTGTGGCGGAACACCATTATTATACAAGGTACGTAAGTACTAAAGGCGAATATGTAAGTAGAATTCATGCTTGAATTGTTGTCTTTGTATGTTATGTATGTAAATATAAGTTGTTGCTTGGTTAACTTGTATGAGAAGCAATGTTAGCATGAAAGTACGAAAAGTATGCTTCATATATATATATATATATATTTGACATTCCACATTGATAGTATTGTTAATTATATCATGAGTAATTGGAATGTTAAAGTTATTTCTAGAGTTTGACTAATAGTTAATAAAGAAGAAATGAAAGTTAGTCAAGTTGATTAGTTACTTAATCAACAAGAAAGGTAATTAGTGAATTTTATTATTAACATGTTTTAAAAGAAGTAAAATTAGCAAATAGTTAGCCACTCACAGTTAATGCGTGCGAAAGAAAATTTAGTCTAATTAAAGGACACACAGAATTATTTTAGAATCACTTTAAATCCAAGATAATTAATATGTTTTGCTTGATTCTATGCATGCTTCAATGTGTTGTGTGTGAGTCAAAATATTGTTAAACAGGTTAATCACTTAAAGTGAAAGAGGATTCGCACCAAAAATCTTGGAACACATATATCTTGAGTATGAGCAATAGGGGAGTTATGGGTGTTTACTGTAACTTCTAATTGGGGTATAAGACGACGTTGTACTCTTTTATATTTTTAAATGCGATGGAATTCCGTCACTATATATGACATAGGTAATACCTTCTTGGAGTTACTCCCAAGTTGATGCCTTATAGGGCGATTGTTAAGGAAAGGAAACCCGTTCGATGCGAAATTCAAAGTATAAATATAATAAATAATTTATATGGGTTGAGTCTATGCACTGGTATGAAGAGATGTCAATGGTAAGAAGTATGTATGTTATTCTTTTTTTTTATTTTATTATTAATCATATTTTGCATGGTCTTTAGTATTTATGTACTCAGCTTTACTGATAGTGTGTCTTTGTGTGCATGGCTTTGTCTTTAACTTAGCCCTACGACGACCCATTTCGATGGCGAGCAGTTTTCTAGAATAGGTGGGCATAGTCAATCATGCTGGGTTGGAGTGTGAGTGCTTGCATTGTAGTTTTCTTAGTTTTGTAGACTTGTTAGTTATATATTGTTGATGTTGACTTTTGGTTTTTCGAAGTTTAAAGTTTATTTGGTTTTAAAGAGCCGTTAATACAGTTCTGAAATGTAATAAAGATTTAATTTGGTTTTCTTTATGGTTTTAACTTAAGTTTGCTTTTGAGTTCTTTTTGAGTTTTAATTTGGTTTTTGGTTTTAAAGACTTTCGCTGTAATACTTTGATAAAAGCCTTAGCCGTTATCACGGTGGCGGTAGTACTTCAGTTTTTCCTAGTTAAGTAGGAATTATATTATATTTATTTTTATATTATGTTTTATTGATGTTATATTTCCGGAAATCTAAAGGACAAAAGTTAGGAAATTCCAGGGTGTTACAGTAGTGGTGGTCATGGTGGTGGTGGTGGTGGTTGTGTGGTGGTCGTGATGGTGGTGGTGTTGGTCGTGATGGTGGTGGTGGTAGTAGTAGTAGTTAGTAGTTAGTAGCAGCACTAGCAGTAGCAATAGCAGTAGTAGTCTAGTAGTAGTAGTTAGGAGTAGTTAGTAGCAACAGCAGGAATAGGAGTAGGAGTAGGGGTAGGAGTAGGAGTAGAATGAGTAGTAGTACTTAGTAGTAGCAGTAGTAGCAGCAGTAGTGGTAGTGGTAGTGGTAGTGGTAGTGGTAGTGGTAGTGGTAGTAGTGGTCGTAGTAGGAAGAGTAGTATGAGTAGTAGTAGTTATTAGTAGTTACTAGTAGTAGTAGCAGTCCTAGCAGCAGCAATAGTAGTAGTAGTAGTTAGTAGTAGTAAGGAGTAGGAGTTGATAGTATTAGCAGCAGCAGCATGCAACAGGAGCGGCAGTAGGAGTAGTAGAAGCAGTTGCTACTAGTGTTGGTGTTGGTGGTGCTGGTGTTGGTTGTTGTTGCAGTTACGGTTGCTGTTGGTGTTGCTGTTGCTGTTGCTATTGTTGCTGTTGTTGTTGCCATTGCTGTAGCTGTTGTCGGTGTTGTTGTTGTTGCTATTGTTGTTGTGGGTGTTGTTGTTGATGCTATTGTTGTTGTTGCTGTTGGTGCTGTTGTTGCTGTTGCTGTTTCTGTTGTTGTTGTTGTTGTTGTTTAACTTTCTAAACTCCCTTATTACCTCTATTTTATTTTAATCGAAGAAATATTGATTAATAATGGTTTCAGATGTAATAAAACAAGTGAAATAGGAAGAATCATGTCTAGACCTTTAAAGCTTTTATGAGCATGATTACATGATTATGTAGCTTATATTAGTTTGTTGTTTTTGAACATGATGAAATGTTTTAAAAACTTTGTAAGAATGATTACATGTATTTAAAGTTTCTTGCAAATAGCATGATTACATGTGCTTTAAAGCTTTTCTAACATGTTTTATAGCTTTTCTTATTTACGTGATTGATGTTGTATGCAAGTCATGATGACGACTTTTCATGTAGATTTATGATAAATTTAAAGGTCGTATTGGTGCTATTACATAAATTGCACATGATTCATAAAGACTTGAAACTTGAATAGGCAACACAACATAAATAATGTGATCACCAAATCTAGTTAATATGTGTGCATTAAATAAAACCCACGTAGTAAGCACTAATGCGGTGCACCCATAAGGACTAATATCTAATATTGTTATAATGTTGCTTAACATCATATGATGAGATTACAAAAGAGATCTAGTAGAGGAAGACTCAATTTGGAAGTACCTCGTCCTCAACCCAATGAATCTGGTGCACGATCTAACCCTGGGAAACTGATGCTCCCCACCTTAGCCGATGGAAATGCATCTATTCGGGTCCGTAAGGCTCTGTAAAGTGTGGTTGTTGGCCTCTATTGGAGTTCTGTTCCAAGTCAAGCGTACCCACTCTACGCGATGACCCTTCCCATGTTCTAAAGAACAAAACATTTGAAACTCGTGGAACAGGGATTCCGTGACCGGCGCACACACTATCCTGAAGATTGTTCCATAAAAGAATGAGATCATATGAGGTTTGAACTTGATCTTTTAAATTGGAATGTAAAAAAGAATCCTCCGTTGAAGAATTTAACTACCACAGCAGATTAATGTTGATGTCTAGTGAAGAGTGGGAGGTCAAATAAATATCCTTTAACAATTATATTGCTTGGACTGATATTGACACTTCCTGTTAGTAAAACAACTACCTAGAGAGCCTTCACATCAATGTCAATTGGTATGGCAAGAGTAAGAAATAAGATAGTAGACTTTCTTTCAAAATACATAGTTGTGTATGTAGAAAAAGACATATTCGAAAAGTTTACAATTATCTCAATCACAAATTGAATGATATAATATAGTATCCGTATTTTTTTTTTTAAATTTTATACATAAGGTTTGTGTTGGTCTTTGTCCTTTTATTGAAAATTTTCTAGATTTGCCTTTTATGAAGATGGTACAATGAATGATATGTTATTTTGGCAGTAATATGTGCAACGTAACCACTCCTACTTTCAGCCTTATCATATGCTTTCCATTAAAAGTATTAAAGTCAATAATATTAAAGAAATAATGTTAAGATAGAATTATCATTTTATTTCATTCATTTCCAAATACAAAGACAGCTTCAAAAGCAACACACTTTCATTCAACAAGTTATATTTCAAGTGACAATATTTTACCACTCCCAACTAATTGAGCTAACCAAACCTACCCACAGAGTTTCATCACCATTATACTCACAAAAACAGATACTATAGAACACACCACTACACCCTTTGACTATTAAATAAACCACCATTCAGATCTACCATTTATTCTCTTTGCAAATGAGCATTCTTTATTGTCTTCTTCTCTTCAAATTTTTCAAGTTGTTCTTCAACTTTAAACTTCTCATAATTATCACACATATTTTTTTTGCTTGCAGAATGTTGTTATCAGTGGAGAATGTTGTTGCTCCCTCTGAAGCCTTTCAATTTAATGGTTACGTATTTAATTTAAGTTGTTTCCCTAAGTTTGTTGGTTACGTTTATAATTTTTAATTTCCATTTTAAAAAAAACTATTTTTGTTGGTTCTTAATTAATAGTATTTATTATTACAAGTTTACGGTCAAATTACTCTTGATTGTGATTTACTAAATTAAGTTTAAAAATTGCATTAATTTTTATGAGCACTAATTAAGGTACTAAGTTCATCTTTTTTCAGTAAAAGCAATTACTTTTCACTAGCAATTACTTGTTACATTATTATTGGAGATACCAAATTTTTAGGCAAATGTATTTCAAAGAGGGGACCACTTGTTATTTACTTTGAATATTTTTAAATGGTAGAGTAAGAATTATAGATAGTTGCACGAGAGTTAAAAAAATAAAGTAACATAAAATTGGTGCGAAATACTAAAGTAAACATATGCCCTATTTACCAAAAGTGTAAAACAAAGTAGTAAGGGCATGTTTAACCCTAAGATTCTTTCTCATACTTCAGACTTTGCCACCTCAGGCTTCCACTAACTTTTACCTACTTTTTTACTCTTCACCTCATCAAAAACTACATTCAATTTTAACTTTATCCTAAAAATCTATCTCCAACGTAACTTACTTTTTAAACAAAAATTATTATATTATAATCGTGTATAATTAATAATAACAATTAATTTTTAATAATAGTATTAATTAATTAACCAATTAATTAATTATTAATATAATTATAACTTCTAATAAAAATTATAATTATAGTCGATTATTATAATAATAAATAATATATAGTGTGAAGAGTAATTCAAACAATAATTAATAAGAATACTAAAAAAAACTTATTAATAATATTAATTTATTAATAATTGTTACTATAATTATAAAAATAGTTATTGTTGTCATTGTTATTTATTTTAATAGTAAATAATAAATACCCAATGAAAATATTATAAACAATAATAATAATAATAATAATAATAATTTTTATTAATATTAAAAATAATCATATTAATTAAATTAAAAATTATTGTTGTAGTTAATTAAAATATTATATAGTTTGTAATATAGCTAATAATGATGATGATGATTATGATATTAATAAAAATAATAATAATCCCACATGAGCCTTGGGGAGAGTTTTAATTTAAAATAATCAAATTAAGGCTATGACAAGTTTTGTACTCCCTTCTTTCTCTATTTTTCTTTACATATGCTTTTGGGATGTTCCATATTTTTCTTTACCAAACAACTTTATTAGGTTTATAATATTTTTTATTAAGATGGACCCATACATCACCCACTATTAGTTGCAAGTTGTTTCTCTTTCATTAATTATTACCCCAATTTGACCCCACCACTATTACTATATCATATATCAAAATGAGAGGGTGAATAGTGAACGACAAGAATAACAGGGAACGGAGGGAGTACTAAATTATCCTGCAGGACTACCAATAAACATGCCCTATTATAGCCAATAATTTGGGATTGACATGTCAAATGTTTGTAGCAAGGTAAATAATAATAATAATAATAATAATAATAATAATAATAATAATAATAATAATAATAATAATAATAATAATAATAATAATAATAATAATAATAATAATTGAATAAAAAATATAAATAATAATAATAATACTAATAATAATAATAATAATAATAATAATAATAAAAAATAATAATAATAATAATGCAACAATTGGTTTTATTAATCCTACCTTTCATGCATTTGAATAATAGTCCTTCCATTTAATTACTTATAATAGTCCCACCTTTAAACTTTATTTCAAGTACTTGACCTTTTTACCTACAACCTAACAAATAGGTTACCTTTACCTATTGCAATTCAAAAGTCTCAAAACTAGTACCAATTAACTATCCCTAAATCACAACCATATAATCCATTAAACATCTTGACCTCCTCCTCTCATCCCTTCCCCACCGCCCCACCTACCAGTCACACCTTATCGGACGACTACAACCTCATCAGTCAACGGTCAACCGGCGGCCATGACACCTCACTATAACTTACTCACTCAATTCGAACGCCATCACTCAATTCTCTAAAACTCCCTATTCGATTCGCACTCAAACAACTCTATTCCGAACAATCCCTTCTTCAATCCATAACTTATTCTGATTATAAAAATGTTCCTTAGAAGCAATAATGTATAAGGATACATTCCAAATGAAATTATTCAGTTTGAAAACCAAAACGATGTGTAGCAACTCCTTCAATGGGAGGAGTGAAATGTCCTTGGTTTTTAGCATGAACAAGTCTTAGTGGATGAAATAGTATCCATATTTTTTTTTATTTTATACATATGGTTTGTGTTGGTCTTAACCTTTTATTGAAAATTTTAGGTTTGCCTTTCATGAAGATGATACAATGAGTGATATGTTATTTTGGCAGTAATATGTGCAATGTAACCGCTCCTACTTTCAGCCTTATCATATGCTTTCCATTAAAAGCATTAAAGTCAATAATATTGAAGAAATAATGTTAAGATAGAATTATCATTTATTTCATTCATTTCCAAATAAAAAGACAGCTTCAAAAGCAACACAATTTCATTCAACACAAGTTATATTCAAGTGACAATATATTACCACTCCCAACGAATTGTGTAATACCCCATATATATTTCATGTAATTTAAGCAATTATTTTTGTATTTTATACGTGTAATTTTAATATTTATATTGAAAAGTTGTATTCATAAGAATATTAAACAAAGGAAATTAAATAAGGTTTTAAAAATAAAATACTATCTGGTTATAAATAATATTTTAAGTTTTAGAAGATTTTTTGAAAAGTTTCTAATAATAGAAATATTTAAAGTTTCCTAATTTATTTAAGGCAAGGGCATAAAAGTATTCCACTATTAGGATAATTATGGGTTTCACCAAATCCTACTTCGAGGCCTATAATACCTATTTAAAATCCAATTTTCAGATTTTATCTTTCATATTTGTGATTAGGATTCCAAAATTTAGAGAGAGAAAGAGGAGAAAAAAAAAGAGAAGAAAAAAAATTTTGGGGTGTTCGGTTTCCGAAAATGAAAAAGAAAAAGAAAAAAAAAAACCTTGTTTTTCGTCGGGCGCCGGAGCCGGCCATCTGCCAACGCCGACCATCCTACACTTCCCCTTGCTTCGTAATTTTCGAAAAAAAAATTTCTTCTTCTTTCTTTTAGATTTGATTTTGCAAATTCAGGTTTATATTTATGATATCATGTTTTTATAAGTTTCAATCATTGTTTATGAAGTTATGATTTGTTTTAAAGCATGAATTAATTTGTTGTTCATGAAGTTTTAGTTAAAGGTTTATAAAGTAATGAAATTCTTGATTTTTTTTATGGTTTAATGATTTAAACTTCACTATTATGATGATGAATTGTTGTTGGGTGAATATGATGATTTTATAAGTTTGGATTGATTTTTAAAGGCTTTGAACATAAAATAAATTGATATCAAATTTGAAATCTAGAAATTCAATAGAATAAATATTATAATATATTGGCTTATGAAAATTATTCTAAAGCATAGTTTTGTTTCATGATGTGGTAGTGGACTGTAAAAGAGTTTTTATGATGAATTAATGATATATTATGAGTTTTCATTGTGTTTAAAGTTAATTATAAACCTGAAAGTTTTATAAAAGCAAGTTAAAATAAGTTTTAGTGTTCATATTGCTAGTATAATCACAATTATTAACTATATGTTACATATGATTTTAGTATGTTTCATGATGTTTAAAAGTAATTCTAAGCATGTTTTAACATGTTGTCCAGATTTGTAAAGTGAATAATTAGGATTTTAAAGTATGTAATTAGCATGAATTGATTCATATAAATTAAGTAATACACTGTATGATTGATTTGTGTTGTTTTGAGGTTTTTCAAGAGTTGTTGATTATTTTAAATTGCTGTCCACTTTTCTAAATGACATAAAATTTATGTTGAAGTGTTTATAAAGTAAAATATGCCTGAAAACCAAGTAATTTGCAATAGAAAATTAAAGTGAAGTATGGAATGAATAGAGACCATATAAGGAATGTTTGGACAGGTGTCTAATATAGAAGTTAGTTATAGTTGTTGTAGAGCCTAGTCAACAAGATTTCTTATGTAGGAGACTTTTGTTTAGTCCACTTTTAGAAGTTGTGGCGGCGGAGCATTACTATTTCACAAGGTACGTACAATTAAAGACAAACATAAAGCTAGAATTCTTGCTGGATGATCCTTTATATATGAATATTATTATGTTTGTTTAAATCATGAATTTATGTTCATGACAAGTTCTATTAGAAGCATGCTTTTTTAGTATGTGGACATATCCATGTTAAATAGCAATATAATCTTATAAGATGAATTGGAATGTATGATCAGTTCATTCGGCCATAGTTATTATTGAAGGAAGGAAGTTATTTTTAAGTGTGGTTAGTTAGTTATTAAATCAACAAAGAAAGGTAGTTAGAATGTTTATTCACATGATTAAAAAGAGTTATGAGCAAATTTTTTTTTACATGTTGCCACTCAACCGTTTAATGTGTGGTCAAGAAAGAAAGTAATATTTAGCCCCTCACAGAATGTGTGGTAAAGAAGTTCAGTTAATTAAAAGACACATATGAGATTTTTGAATCACCTTAAATTGAAGATAATTAATATGGCTTGCTTGATGTGATGCATTGTCTTATGTGTTGTTGCATGTGGAGTCAACATTGTAATAAACCGGTTAATCACGTAAAGTGCGAGAGGATTTGATCAAAACTCTTGGAACGGATATACCTTGAGTATGAACAATGGGGGAAGTCGTATGGAACAGTGATCTATGAGTTCTAATTGGAATACAAGACGTTGTACTCTTCTATATTTACAATGTGCTGGAATTCCGTCAATTTATGTGACTAGTAATACCTTCTTGGAGTGTTCCCAAGTTGGTTCCCATACGCGCGATTTTAAGGAAAGGAAAACCCGTTCGATGCAGAATCCACAAGTTTAAATATAATAATTAATTTTGTTGAGTTTGTGCACAGGTGAAAGGCTATCAAAGGTAAGTGTGTGTATATCTTATTTTATTGTTTGTTGCATAGTCTTTAGTAGTTATGTACTCAGCTTTGCTGACTGTTTGTTTTGTGTGCATGGCTTTGGCTTGGACTTGGCCCTACAATGACCCACTTGTTGGTGAGTAGTTGTCTAGTATAAGAAAAGTACAGGTACAAGTGGGCATATGTCATTTCATGATGGGTGGGGTGAGGGGTTACTGTGTTTTTGTAGCTTTATTTTATATTCCTTATGAATTACTAACTATTATTGGATGTGTTTTATTTTTAAAGTTCTAGTTGGTTGTTTAAGGGTCATAATATGGTTTGAAGTGTAATAAAGTTTAAAGTTGATTTTATTTTGAGATTGTTTTGAAGTTTTATGTTTTAAATGGTTTTTGGTTTTAAGACTTCCGCGTAGGAACTTTGTCAATGCCTTAGCTATTATCACGGTGGC
>PYUH01000018.1:1073750-1105766 GCA_016808085.1 Suaeda aralocaspica | reverse complement strand
GCGTACCCACTCTACGCGAGCCTCCCTTCTGTTCTACAGAACAAAACATTTGAAACCCATGTGGAACAGGGATCGTGACCGGCGCACAACCATCTGAAGATTGTTCCATAAAAGAATGAGATCATATGAGGTTTGAACTGATCTTTTAAATTGGAATGTAAAAAAGAATCCTCCGTTGAGTTTAACTACCAGCAAGATTAATGTTGATGTCTAGTGAAGAGTGGGAGGTCAAATAATATCCTTTAACAATTATATTGCTTGGACGATATTGACACTTCCTGTTAGTAAAACAACTACCTGAGAGCCTTCACCACTGTCAATTGGTATGGCAAGAGTAAGAAATAAGATAGTAGACTTTCTTTCAAAATACATAGGTGTATGTAGAAAAAAGACATATTCGAAAGTGTACAATTATCTCAATCACAAATTGAATGATATAATATAGTATCCGTATTTTTTTTTAAATTTTATAAAAGGTTTGTGTGGTCTTTGTCCTTTTTTGAATTTCTAGATTGCCTTTTATGAAGATGGTACAATGAATGATATGTTATTTTGGCAGTAATATGTGCAACGTACCACTCCTACTTTCAGCCTTATCATATGCTTTCCATTAAAAGTATTAAAGTCAATAATATTAAAGAAATAATGTTAAGAAGAATTTCATTTTATTCATTCATTTCCAATACAAAGACAGCTTCAAAAGCAACAACTTCATTCAACAAGTATATTTTCAAGTGACAATATTTTACCACTCCCAACTAATTGGCTAACCAAACCTACCACAGAGTTTCATCACCATTATACTCACAAAAACAGATACATAGAACACACCACTACACCCTTTGACTATTAAATAAACCACCATTCAGATCTTCATTTTCTCTTTGCAAATGAGCATTCTTTATTGTCTTCTTCTCTTAAATTTTCATTGTGTCTTCAACTAAACTTCTCATAATTATCACACATATTTTTTTGCTTGCAGAATGTTGTATACAGTGGAGAAGTTGTTGCTCCCTCTGAAGCCTTTCATTTAATGGTTACGTATTTAATTTAAGTTGTTTCCCTAAGTTTGTTGGTTACGTTATAATTTTTAATTTCCATTTAAAAAAAAAACATTTTGTGGTTTAATTAATAGTATTTATTATTACAAGTTTACGGTCAAATTACTCTTGATTGTGATTTACTAAATTAAGTTTAAAATTGCATTAATTTTTATGAGCACTAATTAAGGTACTAAGTTCATCTTTTTTCAGTAAAAGCAATTACTTTCACTAGCAATACTTGTTACATTATTATTGGATACCAAAATTTTTAGGCAAATGTATTTCAAAGAGGGGACCACTTTTTATTTACTTGAATTTTTAAATGTGTAGAGTAGAATTATAGATAGTTGCACGAGAGTTAAAAAAAAAAGTAACATAAAATTGGTGCGAAATACTAAAGTAAACATATGCCCTATTACCAAAAGTGTAAAACAAAGTAGTGTAAGGGCATGTTTAACCCTAAGATTCTTCTCATACTTCAGACTTTGCCACACTCAGGCTTCACTAACTTTTACCTACTTTTACTCTTACCTCATCAAAAACTACATTCAATTTAACTTTATCCTAAAAATCTATCTCCAACGTAACTTAACTTTTTAAACAAAATATTATATTTTAATCGTGTATAATTAATAATAAACAATTAAATTTTTAATAATAGTATTAATTAATTAACAACTAAATTATTAAATAAATTATTAACTTCTAATAAAATTATTTATAGATCGATTATTTATAATAATAAATAATTATAGTAGTGTGAAGGTATTCAAACAATAATTAATAAGAATACAAAAAAAACTTATTAATAATATTAATTTATTAATAATTTACTTTTAATTATAAAATAGTTTATGTTGTCATTGTTATTTATTTAATAGTAAATAATAAATACCAATGAAATAATATAAACAATAATAATAATAATAATAATAATTTTTTATTAATATTAAAATACATATTAATTAAATTAAAAATTATTGTGTAGTTAATTAATATTATATAGTTTGTATATAGCTAATAATGATGATGATGATTATGATATTAATAAAATAATAATAATCCCAATGAGCCTTGGGCAGGATTTAATTTAAAATAATCAAATTAAGGCTATGACAAGTTTTGTACTCCCTTCTTTCTCTATTTTTCTTTACATATGCTTTTGGGATGTTCCATATTTTTCTTTACCAAACAACTTTATTAGGTTTATAATATTTTTTATTAAGATGGACCCATACATCACCCACTATTAGTTGCAAGTTGTTTCTCTTTCATTAATTATTACCCCAATTTGACCCCACCACTATTACTATATCATATATCAAAATGAGAGGGTGAATAGTGAACGACAAGAATAACAGGGAACGGAGGGAGTACTAAATTATCCTGCAGGACTACCAATAAACATGCCCTATTATAGCCAATAATTTGGGATTGACATGTCAAATGTTTGTAGCAAGGTTAATAATAATAATAATAATAATAATAATAATAATAATAATAATAATAATAATAATAATAATAATAATAATAATAATAATAATAATAATAATAATGCAACAATTGGTTTTATTAATCCTACCTTTCATGCATTTGAATATAATAGTCCTTCCATTTAATTACTTTATAATAGTCCCACCTTTAAACTTTATTTTCAAGTACTTGACCTTTTTACCTACAACCTAACCAATAGGTTACCTTTACCTATAATTGCAATCAAAGTCTCAAAACTAGTACCAATTAACTATCCCTAAATCACAACCATATAATCCATTAAACATCTTGACCTCCTCCTCTCATCCCTTCCCCACCGCCCCACCTACCAGTCACACCTTATCCGGACGACTACAACCTCATCAGTCAACGGTCAACCGGCGGCCATGACACCTCACTATAACTTACTCACTCAATTCGAACGCACTCACTCAATTCTCTAAAACTCCCTATTCGATTCGCACTCAAACAACTCTATTCCGAACAATCCCTTCTTCAATCCATAACTTATTCTGATTATAAAAAATGTTCCTTAGAAGCAATAATGTATAAGGATACATTCCAAATGAAATTATTCAGTTTGAAAACCAAATCGATGTAAGGCAACTCCTTCAATGGGAGTGAAATGTCCTTGGTTTTTAGCATGAACAGTCTTAGTGGATGAATATAGTATCCATATTTTTTTTTATTTTATACATATGGTTTGTGTTGGTCTTATACCTTTTATTGAAAATTTTCTAGGTTTGCCTTTCATGAAGATGATACAATGAGTGATATGTTATTTTGGCAGTAATATGTGCAATGTAACCGCTCCTACTTTCAGCCTTATCATATGCTTTCCATTAAAAGCATTAAAGTCAATAATATTGAAGAAATAATGTTAAGATAGAATTATCATTTTATTTCATTCATTTCAAAATAAAAAGACAGCTTCAAAAGCAACACACTTTCATTCAACAAGTTATATTTCAAGTGACAATATATTACCACTCCCAACGAATTGTGTAATACCCCATATATATTTTCATGTACTTTAAGCAATTATTTTTGTATTTTATACGTGTAATTTTAATATTTATATTGAAAAGTTGTATTCATAAGAATATTAAACAAAGGAATTAAATAAGGTTTAATTAAAAATAACTATCTTGTGTTTATAAATAATATTTTAAGTTTTAGAAGATTTTTTGAAAAGTTTCTAATAATAGAATATTTAAGAGTTTCCTAATTTATTTTAAGGCAAGGGCATAAAAGTATTTTCCACTATTTAGGATAATTATGGGTTTCACCAAATCCTACTTCGAGGCCTATAAATACCTATTTAAAATCCAATTTTCAGATTTTATCTTTCATATTTGTGATTAGGATTCCAAAATTTAGAGAGAGAAAGAGAGAAAAAAAAAGAGAAGAAAAAAAATTTTGGGGTGTTCGGTTTTCCGAATGAAAAGAAAAAGAAAAAAAAAACCTTGTTTTCTCGTCGGGCCGCCGGAGCCGGCCATCTGCCAACGCCGGACCATCCTACACTTCCCCTTGCTTCGTAATTTTCGAAAAAAAAATTTCTTCTTCTTTCTTTTAGATTTGATTTTGCAAATTCATGTTTATATTTATGATTAATCATGTTTTTATAAGTTTCAATCATGTTTTATGAAGTTATGATTTGTTTTAAAGCATGAATTAATTTGTTGTTCATGAAGTTTTAGTTAAAGGTTTATAAAGTAATGAAATTCTTGATTTTTATGAGTTTTAATGATTTAAACTTCACTATTATGATGATGAATTGTTGTTGGGTGAATTTATGATGATTTTATAAAGTTTGGATTGATTTTTAAAGGCTTTGAACATAAAATAAATTGCTATCCAAATTTTGAAATCATGAAATTCAATAGAATAAATATTATAATTATATTTTGGCTTATGAAAAATTATTCTAAAGCATAGTTTTGTTTCATAATGATGTTAGTGGACTGTAAAAGAGTTTTATGATGAATTAATGATATATTTATGAGTTTTCCATGTGTTTAAAGTTAATTCATAAACCTGAAAGTTTTATAAAAGCAAGTTAAAATAAGTTTTAAGTGTTCATATTATGCTAGTATAATCACATATTAATTCTATAATGTTACATATGATTTTTAGTATGTTTCATGATGTTTAAAAGTAATTCTAAGCATGTTTAACATGTTGTCCAGATTTTGTAAAGTGAATAATTAGGATTTTAAAGTATGTAATTAGCATGAATTGATCATATAAATTAAGTAATACACTGTATGATTGATTTGTGTTGTTTTTGAGGTTTTTCAAGTAGTGTTGATTATTTTAAATTGCTGTCCACTTTTCTAAAGTGACATAAAATTTATGTTGAAGTTTTATAAAGTATAAATAAGTCCTGAAAACCAAGTAATCTTGCAATAGAAAATTAAAGTGAAGTATGGAATGAATAGAGACCATATAAGGAATGTTTTGGACAGGTGTCTAATATAGAAGTTAGTTTATAGTTGTTGTAGAGCCTAGTCAACAAGATTTCTTTATGTAGGAGACTTTTGATTTAGTCCACTTTTAGAAGTTGTGGCGGAGCATTACTATTTCACAAGGTACGTAACTATTAAAGACAAACATAAAAGCTAGAATTCTTGCTTGGATGATCCTTTATACTATGAAATATTATTATGTTTGTTTAAATCATGAATTTATGTTCATGACAAGTTCTATTAGAAGCATGATTTTTTAGTATGTGGACATTCCATGTTAAATAGCAATATAAATTCTTATAAGATTGAATTGGAATGTTATGATCAGTTTCATTCGGCCAATAGTTTATTATTGAAGGAAGGAAGTTATTTTTAAGTTGGTTAGTTACTTAATCAACAAGAAAGGTAGTTATGAATGTTTATTCACATGATTAAAAAGAGTTATGAGCAAATTTTTTTTACATGTTGCCACTCACAGTTTAATGTGTGGTCAAGAAGAAAGTAAATATTTAGCCACTCACAGTTAATGTGTGGTAAAGGAAGTTCAGTTTAATTAAAAGACACATATGAGATTAATTTTGAATCACCTTAAATTGAAGATAATTAATATGGCTTGCTTGATGTGATGCATGTTCTTATGTGTTGTTGCATGTGAGTCATAACATTGATAAACCGGTTAATCACGTAAAGTGCGAGAGGATTTGCATCAAAACTCTTGGAACGTATATACCTTGAGTATGAACAATGGGGGAAGTCGTATGGAACAGTGATCTATGAGTTCTAATTGGAATACAAGACGTTGTACTCTTCTATATTTACAATGTGCTGGAATTCCGTCACTTTATGTGACATAGTAATACCTTCTTGGAGTTGTTCCCAAGTTGGTTCCCAATACGGCGATTTTTAAGGAAAGGAAACCCGTTCGATGCAGAATCCACAAGTTTAAATATAATAATTAATTTTGTTGAGTTTGTGCACAGGTGAAAGGCTATCAAAGGTAAGTTGTGTGTATATCTTATTTCTTATTGTTCTGTTGCATAGTCTTTAGTAGTTATGTACTCAGCTTTGCTGACTGTTTGTTTAGTGTGCATGGCTTTGGCTTGGACTTGGCCCTACAATGACCCACTTGTTGGTGAGTAGTTGTCTAGTATAAGAAAAGCTACAGGTACAAGTGGGCATATGTCATTTCATGATGGGCTGGAGTGTGAGGGGTTACTGTGTTTTGTAGCTTTATTTTATATTCCTTATGAATTACTAACTATTATTTTGGATGTTGTTTTATTTTTAAAGATTCTAGTTGTGGTTTTTAAGGGTCATTAATATGGTTTTGAAGTGTAATAAAGTTTAAAGTTGATTTTTATTTTGAGATTGTTTTGAAGTTTAGTTTTAAATTGGTTTTTGGTTTTAAGACTTCCGCTGTAGTACTTTGATCAATGCCTTAGCTATTATCACGGTGGCGGTAACATTTTGGTTTTTCCGTATTTAGAAGTTTTGATAATTATAATTATTTAATATTGATACTATGGTTTCCGTAAAATATAAGGTAAGAAGTTAGGAAAATTCAGGGTGTTACAAATTGAGCTAACCAAACCTACCCACAGAGTTTCATCAACATTATACTCACAAAAATAGATACTACATAACACATCAATAAACCCCTTTGACTATTAAATAAACCACCATTCAGATCTACCATTTATTCCCTTTGCAAGTGAGCATTCTTTAGAGTCTTCTTCTTCAAATTTCTCAAGGTGTTCTTCAACTCTAAACTTCTCATAATTATTAGACATGTTTTCTTTGCTTGGAGAATGTTGTTATCAGTGGATAATGTTGTTGCTCCCCCTGATGCGTTTCAATTTGATGGTTACGTATTTCATTTAAGTTGTAAGTTTGTTGGTTACGTTTATAACATCTAATTTCCATTTATAAAAACTATTTTTGTTGGTTTTTAATCGATAGTATTTATTATTACAAGTTTATGGTCAAATTACTCCTGATTGTAATTTACTAAATTAAGTTTAAAAATTGCATTAATTTTTATGAGCAGTAATTAAGGTACTAAGATCATCTTTTTTCAGTGAAAGCAATTACTTTTTCACTAGCAGTTACTTGTTATATTATGGGAGATACCAAATATTTAGGCAAATGTATTTCAAAGAGGGGACCACTTGTTATTTACTTCGAATATTTTTAAATGGTAGAGTAAGAATTATAGATAGTTGCACGAGAGTTAGAAAAATAAAATAAGATAAAATTGGTGCGATATACTAAAGTAAACATATGCCCTATTTACCAAAAGTGTAAAACAAGGTAGTAAGGGCGTGTTTAATCCTAAGTCTCTTTCTCATACTTCAGACTTTGCCACATCAGGCTTCCACTAACTTTTACCTACTTCTTTACTCTTCAGCTCATCCAAAACTATATTCAATTTTAACTTTATTCCCAAAATCTATCTGCAACTTACTTTTTCCACAAAAATTATTATGTTGTAATCGTGTATAATTAATAATAACAATTAATTTTTAAAAGTAGTATTAATTAATTAATTAATTATTAATATAAATATAAGTGCTAATAATAATTATAATTATTAAATCATTATAATAGATAAAAATATTATTTATTATTATAATAATAAATAGTGTGAACAGTAATGAAAACAATAATTAATATGAATATTAAGAAAATTAATTAATAATATTAATTACTTAATAATTGTAACTATAATTATAAAAATACTTATTGTTGTCATTATTAATTAATATTATTTTAAATAATAAATACCAAATGAAAATATTATAAGCAATAAGAATAATAAAATAATAAAAATAATTTTTATTAATATTAAAAATAATCATATTAATTAAATTAAAAATTATTGCCGTAAACAATTAAAATATTATATACTCCGTAGTTTGTAATATAGCTAATAATGATGATGATCCCACATGAGTCTTGAGGAGAGTGTTAATTTTAAATAATCAAATTAAGACTATGGCAAGTCTTGTACTAAATTATCCTGTAACATGCCCTATTATAGCAAGTAAATTGGGATTGACATTTCAAATGTTTGTAGCAAGGTAAAAAAATAAATAAATAATAATAATAATAAGAAGAAGAATAGTAGTAGTAATAATAATAATAATAACAATAATAATAATAATAATATTGCAAAAATTGTTTTTATTAATGCTACCTTTCATGCATTTGAATATAACAGTCATACCATTTAATTACTCTATAATAGTCCCACCTTTAAACTATATTTTCAAGTACTAGACCTTTTTACCTACAACCTAACCAATAGGTTACCTCTACCTATAATTACAATTAAAGTCTCATAAGTCATAACTAGTACTAATTAACCATCCCTAAACCACAACCATAAAATCCATTGAACATCTTGACCTCCTCTCATCCCTTCCCCACCGCCCCACCTACCAGTCAAACCTAATCCAGGCGACTACGACCTCATCTGTAAACGATCTACCGGCGAACATGACACCTCACTAGAACTTACTCACTCAACTCGCACGCACTCACTCAATTCTATAAAACTCCCTATTCGATTTGCACTCAAACAACTCTATTCCGACAATCCCTTCTTCAATCCATAACTTATTCTGATTACAAAAACTGTTCCTTGGAAGCAATAATGTATAAGGATACATTCCAAATGAAATTATTCAGTTTGAAAACCAATCGATGTAAGACAACTCATTCAATGGGAGTGAGGATTTTAGCATGAACTGTCTTAGTGGAAGAATTCCTCATGAAATCCTTGAGTTGAACATATTGAAAAGTTTGAATTTGTCAAAGAAATCATTTAAAGGTGCTTCCTACATAAATGCAATATATGACAATTAAGCTTAGTATCACTTGCTGTTTTTTATAACAAATTGTCGGATAAAATCTGTCACTCAAATTCAAACTATCCAGAGTGGTTTTGGGTCATTTTTGTGGTAGTGGATTGCTAGGAGTTGGTTTTTGTTCTAGGTGGTGGATTAGTGGTGGTCGGTTTTTTAGGGTGGTGGTTTTTTTTTTTGGTGGTGATTTTTTTTTTCAGTAGTTGACTAGCCGTCAATCGATTTTTTAGGGCGGTGTACTGGTGGTGGATCGGTTTTGTTGGTGGTGGATAGAATTTGTTTGGGTGGTGGTGTTAAAGAATGGGAAGAGAGAATGTTAAGGTAATGAACTAATTATAAAGTTTAAGCTCTTAAATGTTTTCTAATATACACTAATAAATTCATGCCACGTTTCAAGTGTCCTGCTAATTAGGCTAACAATCCGTAAAGGCTCATTAGTTGAATAATAGGTAAAAAGATAAGACTGTTCTAAGATAATCAATAGGTGGGACTATTAATTTTAAGTGATGAGCATTGTATTCCCTTGCTCAAACGACTTTGTTTTAATTTTTATTTTTTTATTTTTACTTTTCTTTTCCTATTTTTTTTCCTAACCTTATTTCACCAACATCCACCATCATCACATTCAATCCCGAACTTTAACCCTAATTTCAACTACTGTGTTATTGATTCTTTGGAGAACTTACAAACCAACTTTCTTCTTCAATTACTTCTTCTGAAAACCAAAAATCACTTCAAAAATCAAACCAACTTTCTTCTTCAATTACTTCTTCTGAAAACCAAAAATCACTTCAAAAATCAAAATCACATTTAAAATGAAGCATTCAATAATGGTGCCACATCTGAAGAAATCGATAATTAGAGTGATCGCAGCTTAGCTCCCAAGAACTCGATGTCCAAAGTCAAAAAAGATTGTGTCGACACCAACGACCACAGTAGACTCTACAGCGAAGAAATCAATGAAGGCACTTGGATTGATAACATCTCATGAAAAATGATGAAGGAAAATAATTTGATTTAGATTGAGATGGCTACATTAGTCTTGAGGAATTCGCAATAGTTTAATTTTGAACATTGTTTATTTGAATTATAATTGTAAATTCATCACAATTGGTTACATAATGATTAATGTCGAAATATTGCTCTTAAAATTTCTTAATATTTGTTGTATGAATACAAATAATCAGAAGTTTATAACTTGAAAGATTCTTAATTACAAAGATCACACAGTAATGCTACAGACAATGGTTAGACTTGTTGACTTGGCGTTGAGGATGGGCGTCCAAGCTAGCAGGTGTGATGGGTGGCGTCCAAGCTGACAGGTGCATGAGATGGGTGGCGTGGCCTTAGGTGAACTTGGCGATCAAAGGGCGGCTGGCGAGCAAAGGTCCAACGCCTTTTGGTACCTGCACAAAGGAATAAATCCTTGGTGGATTTATCCCCCTCCGATGCTTAAGTAAGTAACGGTCTATAAAACTTAGAGAGAAAGAGTGTTAGAGAGAGAGAGAGAGCACAATAAATGCTTGTAATAAATGTCCATCATTTCCTTTGTTCTGGTTTTTCATGGGTATTTATACTAGTGAGAGTACATTGTTTTGCCCCTTATACAGTAGATAACTATTCTCTTCTTTCCGCTGGTAGGGAGGAGAGGAGGATTACCCGGCGTGTAATGGGGATTCCTCCCTCTCACTTGGCTTTCTGTCTAATCCTGTGTGTTAAATGGAGGACACGTGTCTCTCATCCGTTGCCCCATATTTTGTCACATGGATTAAGGTTAAGCTTTAATATGGACCGTTGGATGAGTATATAACAATATTGCTCTATAAGTGTTTGAATATTGCTTCATTACTTTTTAAATATTGCTCTAAAAGTCTCCAAGTACTGGTTTGTCACTTTCAACATATTGCTTTATAAGTTTCTAAATATTGTTTTACGTGTCTCTAATATTGCTTAGTCGTGTAATGAATAATTTTAATTTATGCAACGTACTCATGTTGTTCAATTTTATTATATTGTTATTGTATATTAGCCTAGTTAACTATTTAATAGCCTTGTAGTTACTGTATTATATTGCTTGTATTGTTCATAATAATCCTATGTAAAGAGTATCACTTAATTTTTTTCCACTTTATATTATAAGTGTTAATATTATTGTTGTTACTTTGTCCATGTTGTGTTGTAAATTGTTAGATACTCTGTAGTGCAATACATGATGAACTGTTCTTAAAAAGTGTGAATATTGACGCATAAAAGTTTAAATATTGCCCTTATATATGAGCACATAGTAATATAAATTGAATATTATTCTTTAAAAATATGAATAATGGTTTATAAAAATCTGAATATTGCTCTGTAAAAGGTTGAATACTGTCCTATTTATTATTTAAATATTAGTATAAAAGTTGAATGTTCTTAAAATGTCTAAACATATATTGATGTATAAAAGTTTGAATATTGTGCTAATTTTTCTTCTTCTATGTATTGGGTTCTAATAAATTAAATTTGAATATATAACATTATAAGTTGAATAGTGTTTTTAAAATGTTTGAATTTTGCTCTTAGAAAGGTTGAATATTGCTTTCAAACTTTCCGCATATTTCTTGCTTTCAAACTTCAATTTTGAAAAACTTCTTTCCGTACTTGCTACGGTCACAGGTACTGTTAATAGAACTCGATATGCAATGGATACATTCGGATAACAATCTGCACGTTTAACAAATTTAAGAATATCAATGGCAGACATTTCATTTGGCAAAGTGAATTGTAACACCTTTAGTTTAGAGAATAAATCATCTACATCAACATCTGACAAATTGCCATGAGAAAAGGTATTGTGAAATTTAACACAACATTCTTTTAACTCATTATCATCAAAAGACTTTAACTTTCTTGAATCATATAAGAACCGAAAAACATTTTCAAATGACCTCAATTCCTCAAATCTATTTTTCAAAGAAGTAATTGCCATATCAACAACAACAAGAAAATAATGGACTCTAAATGATTCTTCGGGTGACATATTTTCATCTTGATCCTCATTGTTCTCTCCAAAGTGCTTTTTTCTTATCATACTACGCTTTGTTAGAAATATGGGTTCAACATCCATTTCAAGTGCAACACTTTTTGCAAGAGCAAAACTTTTTGTAAAACCTTCTTCTCTATATTTTTCAAAATAAGAAACAACATTTTCTAAATGTTTTATTGAATCATCAATGCACATATTCTTAGATTGCAATCTTTTGCTAACCATATTTATAGTAAACAAAACATCATACCAAATAACCATACCAAGCAAAAACTCAAAACTTCCAAGTGCATTATATAAACTCTCTGCCTCACTTTTTGATTTTGCATCATTATCACAAGAATCATATAATTCCGATAATGCCAAACTTATTTGAAGACATTGAATTCTAATAGCTTTGACACTCTTAATTCGACTTTCCCAATGAGTATTAGACAAATATTTCATTGTTAAGCCGGGAACATTGTCAAGTGAAATTTTCCATCTTTTTGTAGATCCCGAAAAGAGTGAATATAAGCGTTGTATAACTCCAAAAAAGGAAATAGCCTTAACACAAGAATGAGCTACATCACCAAGAGTTAAATTAAGACTATGACAAGCACATGGCATGTATAATGCTCTGGGATTAATTTCAAGAAACCTCTTTTGAACACTTTGATGTTTGCCTTTCATATTGGAACCATTATCATATCCTTGCCCCCTAACATTATCGACATTAAGATCAAGGGCATGTAACACATCTAACAGCTCATTAAATAGTCCCAAACCTGATGTATTTTCAACTTTTAAAAATTCCCAAAAAAACTCTTCAATTTTTATTTTATTGTTTGACATATTTATGCATCGAATTATAAGAGTCATTTGTTCTTGATGGCTCACATCAGGAGTACAATCAAGAATTATAGAAAAGTATTTTGCCTCCTTGATGATATTAATAATTGACTTTTTGACAATTTGGGACAAAAGAGAAATGAATTCATTTTGAATTTTATGTCCAAGATAATGATAATGAATTTCTCGGTCTTGAATGCGTTTCACATGATCTTGCATTATTAAATCAAATTCCGCAATCATTTCAATCAATCCAAGGAAATTTCCATTGCTATCTTGATATAGTTTTTCATTTGTACCTCTAAATTCAAGATTTTTCTAAGCAAGACATTTCACAACCAAAAATATTCTACGTAGAACTTGTCTCCAATGCTCCTTTTCTTTTGTAATTTGTTCTTGCAAGTTCTTGTCAATTGTTTCATTTTTATCCAATCTTATTCTCAATTCATTCCAAGTGTTCATGTTAGTCATATGCTCAACAATATTTTCGTGTTGTTTAAGTCTTTGACTTACATGTTTCCAATCACTTAAACCATCATTTGCTAGCAAACTTATATTACTAGAAGATTTAAACAGTTTACAACATAAACAATATACTTTATCATAATCTTTGCAATAAACTAACCATTTTCGATCACTAATCTCACCATTGCTTAAGTTTTTGGAATAATAAGAATATGAAAAGTGCCTAAAATTTTTGTCGAAAGGAAAAACAAGATTTTCTTCTCTAATAGGTGGCCCCTTTTCAACTAAAATATCCTTTGATTTGTTATCAAGTTTATCCCAATTTCTTGGATCATAAATATCAATATAAGGGATTTCTTCTTCTATATCAACTCCAAGATTTGGCTGATGAATATTATCAGTCTCATCATTAACATTAGTTTGATCAATATTCTCAATATTTTCATTAGTCTGATTAATTTTATCATCTTTCTCATTAGTCTCATGATCAATATTATAATTTGATTGATCAATATTATCAATCGTTTGTTCAACATTGTCATTAGTCTGATCAGTATTGTTATTATTGGACTGATCTACAGTTTTAAAGACATATTTATCAAGAGCTCCACGTTGAGATCTAGCTATTTCCTCATTTAGTTTTCTCGTTTTTCGTCTTTGACTACCTGATAAACGTTTTTTAGGCAACATATTATATATGAAATAAGATCAAGAGCAAGATTAAGAACAATAGCACCTGTATAGAGTAGATTGTAGAAGAAAAATTGTCGAATCTGAAATTTCGAATTGACCATATGTTATTGTAAGCAATCCCAAATTTCCACAACTCCAAAATACCCAATTCAATTGACCGATAACCTGTAACAAGAGTAGAAATTCAACAATCAATTAATTAAAACATGATAAATTGATTTTAAACAAACAAAGAATGTAGTTGTCGAATAACCTGTGTTTAATCGGCCTTTAGAGATTGATACCAAATCGTTCAATCCGAGAAATTCATCAAAAACAACCAATATTAAGAAGATGGAAATCGAATAATTTTTGATTGATGATGACGATGAACAATTTTTGCTGCAATTTATTATGTAAAAAATTATAACCGTTGTCATGTTATTATTTTGCCAAAAATAAAGGATTGAATTTTGGTATAATTGAAGATGAAGCGTTAAATTTGGAAATTTTTTTTATTTGGGATTCTGTTTTTTGCTAGGAAATAGGACTATAGGAGAAGAAGATGGAAAATTTGATAGCTTAGGACTTTGGTAATTGTACAAAGGAAATACTAGTTGACACGACAACTCATTTTGCTTTTTGGTGAAATTGACAACTCATTAGTAATTGGAAATAAAGTAAGTTTTCAAAGGTAAATAAAATCTGATTTACCAAAAGTAAATAAAGCAAGCCCAATTGTAGTAATGTTGTACCTGATTTTTATTTTTTTAATCTTGGGCCCCTTTTGGCATGGGCCCTGGACGGTTGCACCTCTGGTCTACCCTCAGGGCCGGGCCTGCAATGAACTGTAATAAATGAAGAAATTTTGTTATATTTGGGTACATTTTGACAATTTTAGAGGAGAGAGAGATTTGCAAAGAAAAAAGAAAGAGGTGAGAGTAATTGGAGAGAAAATTTTAAAAAATGGTGTTATTTTAATGTTTGAAGAGAAGAGGAATTTGTTTTTATATATAACAAGGGGTGCAGAATGAGATATATACACATGGAAGCATATTTTAACAATTTAAGTAACATAAACTCTATTATGTATTTACGTAAATAACTGCCCGAGTTTTCAAAAAAGGATGCGGGTACGACAAGGACACGAGTATTGGAGTGTCGACACGGTCAAATCTGTGCCTTGGGTTTTTCTCGAATTTTTGGGTACAGGTACAGGCCAGGTACGGCTAGGTACGAGCCGTGTCTTGTGTAAGCATTGGGAAGTGTACAGCTTTTCTTGGGCCAAAAACTATCAAAACCTCATTTTTAACCTAAGAAAAGCCTAAACTCTGTCTTGTTGTACTCATGTATGGTACTAGTGTACTCTAATTCTAATTTCTTTCTCATTTCTTCTTCAGCATCCAAATCTTAACCTAAACAATCTAAATCAATTTGTTTTCATTTTTTTTGTTTGATTTTAAAATTATATAAAATGGATCAATAAGTGTAACAGTGTTAGTGGGTGGTGTGGGTTCGAAGCTCGGTTGCAGTGGGTTGTGTGGGTGGAGACCGGCTTTGGCGAGTTCGACGGCAACGGCGACTGGTGAGGTAAGTAATAATACACAAATTGTGCTTTAGTTGTGTAGGTTACTACTTTAGTTGTTGATTTGTTGCTGCTATATGTTGGAAGCCGAATTGTCATTAGATGAGCCCCAAATGGAAAATGAAATATTTGGGGATGACATCAATATCAATGTAGATAAGTGAATTTTTCTTTCTATATTTGTAATTTAGATTTTATGTATGTGAAACTTTAAATTTGTATTTAATGTTTAGTTTGGTTATGTTGTGCACTTATAAATTGGATTTGTGTAATTGAGTTAATATATTCTTTTTTTGTAATTTTTAGGGTTTTTCTAAGGTATGCCCCTGAGGTTTTCTTTTTTCTAAGGTGTGTCCCCATACTTTTTTTTCTCACCTGTGTCCCTCAACTAATTATTTTTAATTACTGCTAACCTACCCAAATTAATTCCCTAACAGACGTTAGGTTTGGCATTTAAGATGTTTAAAAAAATTTAATTTTTATGTTTTATTTCCTTTTTTCTTTTTTGTTTATTGTTTACTTTTAATTAAATTAGGGAAAAAAAAGAAGGGATTATATTCTTGGGTTTTGGGCTTTATTTTGTCACTCATCAACTGCTCAACCCCCCCATAGCTCCGCTTCATCGTCTTCCTTTTCCTTTTGAAAAAAAAGTGGGTTGTGCGATTTTGGTTGGTATATTGAAATAAAATTCTAAGTTGAAGTCTAACAAACATTTGATTGAAGTTTTATGAAGTGGAGTCTTAATTGAGGGTGTGGAGCTTGCTGTAACGAAGGTGAGGTAAAGACATCAATTTTGAATTTTGTTGCTCAAAAATTGAATCTTTTTTCATTTCGTGTAATTAGGTTGTTATGAATTTTGTAATTCTCATTGTTTGCAATAGTTTATATGGTAATTGAGCACTATTTTACTGTTTGTTAAATTTAGGGCTTATTTGATGTTGTAATTCTGTTAATTGCAGAATGTCTGAGAGAATCCTCAATTTGAATTTCATGGGAAATTGTTTTCAACTTGTAATAAAGGATGTTGATGAGTGTTTGTTATTAGATGTGTTGAATGACATGGTTAGAGGGTTTGAGAGTAATGCTTATGATCGAGTTGCCAAAATATCTTGTGTTACACTATAGTTTTAGGGAAAAAAGTCATCAACTCACTGATGATAAATCTTTAATGACCATGTTTAATGTTATCAAGTCGAAAACAATAGACATTTGGATTGGGTGTTTAGAAGAACCAAATTTCATTTGGACTTTAGCAGAGGGTATGAGAGCAGGGTGTAATGCAACCATTGATGCTAACAAAAGCATTTCTCCTAAAAAGCCTGAAAAACTTCAAATTAGGAGGCCTTTAAATGCTAGGAATGAACCTGTTGCTTGTGTTGTTGATGCTCCTGTAGTTGATGCTTCTGTTATTGATGGTTCTGTTGTTAATGCTCCTGTTGTCACTGTAGGGGCCCCGGATTTTAGGGTCCCAAATTTTTTTTGGTCACCTTTCCCAAACCGTCCGTAGGTTGAGTTAGACCTAAAAAATTGGCTTAAGGAAAGGTGAAACGAATTAATTAGACTTCTTTTTCAACTAAAATGGAGCGTTGGAACATGTACCACGCTACAGGCGTAGCGCTACAAGGTTTCTCACGCTGACCTTGCATCGTTACAAGTTCTGTGACGCTACAATGTCAGTGTAGGAAGGTTTGTAACGCTACGAAGGTAGCGTAGTTAACTTCCCAGCGCTGCTCTTTTTTCCCTTTTTTCTTCTTTTTTCCTTCTTTTCAACAGAAATGGAGCACTGGAACTTGTACCACGCTACAGGCGTAGCGCTACAAGATTTCCCATGCTGATCCTGCAGCGTTACAAGTTCTGTGACGCTACAGTGTCAGCGCGGGAAGGTTTGTAACGCCACAAAGGTAGCGTAGTTAGCTTTCCGGCGCTGTTTTTTTTCTTCTTTTAAACCCAATTTTAAATCATTTTACTTGGGAGAAACTTCAATACCGATACCAAACACGCTAATAAGAAGTCGCCAATGAGTTTTAGGAACTAAACTCATAAACCGTGTATTTAGACTAGATACGAATGGGACTCGAATAAGGGACGTTTGTCTAAATTGCACGGAAATCCTCTTTGATCCCATGGGGATGACTCCAAGTTGTGGTCGAGCGAACCAAAGATTGGACTCGGGGGCGAAGGTGCTAACATGACGCAGTGCGTCGGGTTAGCCCATAGGCGGCCATTACTAGTTTCCTCTTAACCATACAGAAATTATATTTGGAATCACACAAAACTATCAATTTACAAGATTAACAAAAAAAAAGCATTAAATTGTTAGTGATAACACAAAAAACTAATTAATTTAACTCAAACCGTTATTAAAATTGATTTAGGGAGCCTAACATGATTAGATTTGTCCGAAAGAATTATCTTGATTAAGCGTTGCAAACAATCAATTTAAGTCCTTTAACAATAATAAGGTGATATAGCAGTAAATAAATAGTGAAACGACAACTTAAAAGTCCATAAACATGATTTTTAGGGCTCTCAGCAAACGTACCACTTCTCCTTGGAAGATTGTCTTCGTCGAGTATTAATTTGGGCGGAGTTTTGAATTATTGTTTCGATATTATTAAAAATTGTAGCCACTTTTTAGTAAAATAAATAGTAAATAAATAATAAATAATAATTATTAAAAAAATAAGGTTGTTTAAAAGCAATAATCGGATTAATTAAGTATGAGGGAGAGAGTGAGTAAATAAAAAATGTGTTGAGAAATGAAGGACATGAAGGTTTTTGTAACAGCGTGGGAACCCTAATCGCGCTGGGCTGCTAGCGCGGTATGCCGAATCGCGCTGGCCTAGTAGCGCAGGAAACCCTATAACGCTACTAGGGTAGCGCTGTTAACTTAGTCACGCTAAGCTGTCAGCGTGACTAAATTAAGCGCGGTACATTTTTTTGAATGATTTTTTTTTTCATTTTTAGTTTTTATTTTTATTTATTTATTATTATTATTATCATTTTTTTTCATTTATTTAAAATAATAAAAGAGGCATTGGGATAAAAAGTCCGTTAAATAAGAATGAAAATTTTATAATATCCGAGATTTATTTTTATGCCCAAGTATACTCGATTATCCAATCTTCTAGAGAAATGAGTTTTTTTAATCATCATAGAGTCCTGCCGCGGGACAGGGGAACTAAATTAGGTGTCTACAGTTAGCCCCCACTTTGATTGAGTTTGAGTAAGACGACAATCAAAGTATGGTCGAATAGTTTTTCGAGACTTTCATATCCAGAGCCATGAGCTCCTCATTAACCAATGGGCGTAGCAAATTTTAGAAAGCAATGGCTCTCGAAACTGAAATCGAAAATAGATTTTAATAAATTCGCTTATTTATGAAATCACTTAGCAAATAAATTATTATTTTGAATAAGTTTTCTTTTGACTGGAAATAAGGTAATAAATTCGCTCATTTATTACTACTTCGAGTAAACTCGCTTAAAAAAATGTGATAAGTTCGCTTATTTATTACTATTTTGAGTGAATTCGCTTTTTTATCAAAATTATTGAAAAAAATCTAATAAATTCATTTATTTATTACTATTTTGAGTAAATTCACTTATTTACCGAAATTATTGAAAAATGTAATTCGTTTATTTAGAACTGTTTTGAGTAAATTCGATTATTTACTGAAATTATTGAAAAAATGTAATAAATTCGTTTGTTTATTACTATTTGTAGTAAATTCACTTATTTACGGATATTATTGAAAAAATGTAATAAATTCGTTTATTTATTACTATTTTGAGTAAATTCGCTTATTTATTACTATTTTGAGTAAATTCGCTTATTTACTGAAATTATTGAAGAAATGTAATAAATTCGTTTATTTATTACTATTTTGAGTAAATTCGCTTATTTACCGAAAATGTTTCTTGGCTTAACTCTTTTATTAAAATGTTTTGCAATCCGTCTTTGATATATTTGTACGTGATGCAAAGCTTTTAATCTTCGTTCATCTAAGAGAATAAGTTCCTCATACCTAGCCCAAACCCATTCAGCTTCAGGTATTTCACTTTCTAGGACTATGCGAAGAGAGGGTATTTCCAACTCAACAGGTTGAACTACTTCCATACCATACACTAAGGAGTAAGGGGTGGCTCTTGTGGACGTTCGTATGGAAGTTCGATATCCCCATAGAGCAAAGTGAAGTTTGTGAGGCCAATCTTTATAATGTTCGGCCATCTTTTTTATGATGACGACAACATTTTTGTTTGCAGCCTCTACTGCTCCATTCGTTTGGGGTCTATAAGGGGAAGAGTGCCTATGTTGTACTTTGTATCGTTGTAAGAGATCAATTACTTCTCCCTTAAAATGAGATCCATTGTCACTAATGAGTTCATGTGGGACTCCGTAATGACAAAAGATGTTTTGTTCAATGAATTTGGCCACATGTTTAGCGGTTATTTCGATATATGAGGCTGCCTCAACCCACTTTGTGAAGTAGTCAACGGCGACCCACACAGATGTATGTCCTCCAACAACACTTTGCGTTATTTTCCCGACTATATCAATACCCGAAGTGGAGAATGGCCACGGTGAAGAATAATTGTATACCTCTACTGGAGGTAAATGTTGTAAGTTAGCAAATATTTGGCATTTAAGACATGTTTTTACATAGTTGCAGCAATCATCTTCCATTGTCGTCCAATAATATCCAAAGCGTGTTATCTTTTTTGCTAACATCTTACCATTCATGTGGGGACCACAGACGCCATTATGGGTGTCTTCCATAAGTTGCTTGGCTCGTGTTTTGTCAACACGTAGCAAAGTAAGCCCTTTTGAGGTCCTTTTGTACAATCTACCCTGAATTTCGATATATTGGGAAGATAATAATCTTATTGCCCTTTGAGTTCGAAGGCTTGAATTTCGTGGGAATTATCCTTTTACTTTGTAATTGAGGACATCTTGATACCACGGAACTTCGTTCTCATCATCATGGGCATCTTCGATAGCGTTACAATAGGCAGGTTCTTGCCTCCTTTCAACGCTTAAAGTTATCGGTGCTAGGTTATGTGGGATATTTATCATTGATGATAATTTAGCAAGGGCGTCGACGAATTGGTTATCATCCCTAGGGAGGTATTGGTACTGGATATCATCGAAGTTTTCAGCTATGGTGTCTGAGTGTGTTTGATAGAGTGCTAGGCTAGCACTTCTTACTTTTCACTTTCCAGACACATGATTTATGATGAGTGATGAGTCACCAAATACTTTTAGTCTGTTAATCCCTAGACTTACTGTTACCTGCATGCCTCGTATTCAGCTGCATTATTAGTGACTTTGAAGTCTAATTTGACTGATATTGGAACATGTGCACCATATGGACTAACTAGAAGAACCCCTACTCTGCACCCCTTTTGGTTAGAAGCGCCGTCAAAGTAGAGGGCCCAACTATCGTCTTCAGTCATTAAGAGGTCTTCATCTGGGAAGTTATATGCTTCCGTCTTTTCCTCGTTAGGAGGAAACTCAGCCAAGAAATCTGACCCTGCTCGTCCTTTAATTGTTTTTGAAGGGACAAATTGAAGGTCAAATTCGGCCAACATAACAAGCCACTTCGAGAGGCGACCATTCAGTGTTGGCTTGCCAAAAAGTTATTTTAATGGGTCCAAATGGGACACAACATGGACAGAATGGGAAAGCATGTAATGCCTAAGCTTTTTAGATGCCCATACCAAGGCCAAGCAAGTTTTCTCCAATTGTGAATACCGAGTTTCATATTGGATGAACTTTTTACTTAAGTAATATATGGCCTTTTCTTCTCCATTTATTTCTTGTGCGAGCATGGCTCCGGCAGCAGTTTCAGTGAAAGTTAAATATAGCCTTAGAGGGACTCCAGGTATTGGTGGTACAAGTATCGGAGGCTTGAGAAGATATTCTTTTATTTTTTCTAAAGCTTCTTGACATTTGTCATCCCATTCCACCTTTTCTTCCTTTTTTAATTTCTTGAAGATAGGATCACGAAACCATAGTTAATTTTGATATGAATCCACTAATATATTGGATCCTACCTAAGAATCCCCGGATTTTTTTTTCATTTTTAGGGGAAGGCATATCTAGTATAGCTTTGTTTTTAGATGGATCAATTTCTATACCCCGCGTGCTAACTACGTATCCAAGCAACTTTCCAAATGTTACTTCGAAGGCGCATTTTTGCGTATTCAACCTCATATTATATTTTCTAATCTAGTAAGGAATTTTCTTAGGGCAGGAATGTGCCCTTGTCGGTCTTTTGATTTTACAATCATGTTATCTATATAAACCTCCACTTCCTTATGCATCATATCATGAAGCAATGTAATAGCAATCCTTTGATAGGTTGCTCCAGCGTTTTTAAGTCCAAAAGGCATTACTTTGTAACAGAAAGTTCCCCATTCGATAATGAATGTGGTTTTTTCCATGTCTTCCGCAGCCATTTGTTCTTGGTTGTAACCGTCATAGCCATCCATGAACGAAAGGAGTTCATGATTAGCCGTGTTGTCTACAAGGAGATCAATGTGTGGTAGTGGAAAATCATCTTTAGGACTAGCTTTGTTTAAGTCCCGAAAATCTACACACATTCTCACACGTTCATCCTTTTTTGGAATTGGAACAACATTAGTTACCCATTCTGGGTATTTTGAAACACGTATAAAACCCGCATCTAATTGTTTGATAATTTCCTCTTTTATTTTGAGGGCAACGTCAGGCTTCATACGTCTTAACTTTTGTTTGACGGGTTTTAATTGTTGGATTCAAAAGAATTTTGTGTTCCGCAATTTCACGATCTATGCTAGGCATATCTTTGTATGACCAAGCAAAAAAATCGCTAAATTCTTTGAGCGTGTTTATTAAGTTTGCGCGCTCTTGTAAATTAAGAATTAAGCCAATTTTTAGTTCTTTTATATCTTGTTCATTACCGATATTAATGGATTCAATTTCTTCTATTACAGGCGTGCGATTTTCAAATTCTTCCATGAACTTTATTATCTCAACTGGTTCATCATTAGTTGATTTTCAGCTGAATTAATTATTGCAAGACAATTATAAGGGGATTGAGGAGAACAGCGCGAATAAGCAATAGTTGCATAATTATTGAAATCATCAAGGAATACATCAAAGTGGGACTCAATTCCTTTAGAGCTTAGATCTAAATTAGGAACGGGAAGAATTGAAGGAACAGATATAGCTAGATTGCCTACGACACTAATATTATCTTTGGATTTGGACTCAAAATCAGACTCAGACTCAGAATCTTCGAACATTTGTCCCTCCCCAGTTGAGATAGTAATTTTGGCCCCTTTCGTGTTGATCCACTTCAAGGTCTTTCTCCATCCGCGCTCGACGTTCTCTGAATGGGAAATGAGTAAAGCGGGGTTGAACTTTTCATCTTGCATAGCCTTCTGAATTACTGCAGCTTCGTCTCTCAATGGGTTCCGTTCCAGTCCAAATAATATACCAAGGGCCCATTTGTCTAAACACTCTGGTTTGGAGTATTCGATGGGAAGAGAGTATTGTGCTCTCTCTTCTAGGAAGTAGCAATCATGAAATATTTCCAATCCAGGAATTTGTTTCCTGTTTTGAACCAAGGTTTCAGGGAAGCCATAATAGGGGTAATTATCTCCTTCCTTTATAAACTGTCGGTTTAGAGTGAGCTGATAGGAAGGGATAGAGGTAGTAATTCCCCTTTTGGCATTGGCCTTTCGAGTCACTTCTTCAACCATGTATCTTTTTAATTCCTCTTCTGTCGGTTAATATCCCAAACCGAAGAGGTTAGGTGTGGCCTTGACTTTAGGGATATGAGTGATCTCCCTTCCTCCTTTTGCTCCTAAAGGCATGCTAGGAAAATAACCATTTTTTAACATGATAGCATTTACCATCACACTAGCATGGGGATCAAGTTGTAAGTCTCCTGAGTCAATGAGAGCGATTTCTTCAGGCACAAATCCCCACAAATCTTCCACATCTTGATCATGGGATATTTTTAGCAGGGATTGATCCTCCATGGTTACTCTGATTGGAGAAGCATTAATGGTTATAGGCACGCCTTCATGTATGAGCTTGACCTTTTGATGGAGCGATGAAGGCACCGCACCAAGCATGTGGAGCCATGGGCGTCCTAGGAGCAAATTGAAGGATGATTTTACATCGATGAAATGAAATTCAACTTTCTTCCTTATTCCACCAGTGGTCATATCAAGAATTATGACTCCTAAGACCTCTTGTCTTATGTTATCATAAGCTCTTACTCCTTGTAGTGATGGGGAAAATGCTTCTTTTTCTATGCCAAGATGCTTGGCAGTTCTTAATGGGCAGACATTGACCGCAGATCCATTATCGACTAATGTCAAGGGGCATTTTTATTCAATATCCCAGTAGTTAGGTAAAAGGCCTTGTTATGAGAACTACCTTCCGGGGGGAGATCCTCTTTAGAAAATTCAATCATTTTCTTTGGTCCAGTTGACAAGAGACTTACTAGATTTTCAGGGGTAGTGTCAGGAGAAACATTTAATGCATCAAGTCCATTCTATACAGCTACCCTATGATCACGAGAAGAAGCTAATAATTGCCAAATGGTTACGTCGGCTTTAGTCTTTTGCATTTGCTTAATGAGAGGATTATCATTGCTCTCACTAGAATTTTGGGCTTGTGATGAGCCAGTATTTGTTTGGACTAGAATTGAGTCTTTGTTGACTTGGACCTGAGATGGGCCTTTGTCATTATCAGGTTGATAAGCTCGTCCAGAACGAGTAAGATGCTGAACATTAGACACAACTTCTGTAAGATCTTGATACCCATCATTTTTATAATTTTTGGATTAAGCCTGAGAGTTGTGTTGGCATTGAGGTTGGTGATATAAGTATCCTCAACATTATCGTCCCATATGCCACATACATGATCGTGTAAGCCTAATACTTCCTCCATTGCATTATCATTATTGGAAGTGATAAATTTAGAAGGATCAAAATTACCGCTAACACAATCAATTGTTTGAATAGACGATCCACCAAAAGGATTGGTGATATTATTTGGCTTGGGAGGTAAAGGTAAACGCCCGTCTTCAACCATGTCTTGAATGACATGTTTGAGGACCTAGCATTGTTCGGTATCATGCCCTTTCCCTCTATGGTATTTGCACCATGAATTAGCATTCCATTTTGGGCTTCTCTTGTCCTCTGGTGGGTCAGGAGTTGGCCCAATTGGATGTAAAGCATTTTGGCTTTGAAGTCTGTCAAGAGCTTGAGAATAAGTCATGCTAATAGGAGTGAATCTTCTATCTCGAGGCCATCTCTATATTTTTGACGGACTTGAACGAGAAGTTTCTAAAGCATTGACTTCATTATTTTTGGAAGATTCACCCTTTTTATAGGTGTAGTTCCCCTTATAAGCCTGGGGCTTCGGCTGTTTTTTCAATAAATCGTTCTCAATTTTGATCCCGACATCATACACTCGTTTAAAAGAGTCGATGCCTTGATATTTGAGATGTACTTGATAAGGCTCGGACAGGTTGTCTACAAACCTTTCTACTAATTCACCATCGAATGGTTTTTGGACCAAATGGGTCATCTTTTCCCTATAACGAGTGAAGTAGGTAGGGAACCCTTCATCAGCTCCTTATTTTAACACTTCGAGTTCTCGGAGTGTGACTTGGAATTCCATGTTATCTTTGTATTGATCAATAAATTCCTTAGTAACAGTATCCCAAGTTGAAACCCGATCTGTGCTAAGAGAATAGAACCAATTATGTGGAATGGGTTCTAAAGAAAGAGGGAAGATCACTGGATAGAATACAGGATCAACCTTTTTGATGGTCATGGACCCAATAAATCTCTTAAGGTGATTGACTGGATTACCAGTCACCTTGAACTTTGGAAGAGTATAAGGATCAAACTTCTCAGGGAGAACAGCCTCAGTGTTAGGGATGTTGGCAGCCTCAAATTGATATGATTTGTCACCCATTGAAGAACGATGAATGAGATTTTCAATCTCTTTCTTTTTCGTCCTTTCCTCCTCTTGCCTTTTGGCTTCCATTTCAACCAAATGTTTCTTTTCAGCAGCACGTTCAACTTCAATTTCAGCAAGGCGTATTTTTTCTACTTCTCGTTTAGCCTCTGTCTTATTAAGACGCATCATGAGAGCATTCAATGTAGCATTCATATTTTCTTCTTCACCCCTACTTGGACTTGGAGAGGACGTAACAGAACTTGAGGAACAAATTGGAGAATTTAGAGTAATAAACCCGAAATCTTCACAATTATCCTCTAAGAAATTTGAGATGAATAATGATTGTTCGTCACTGTCTAACCTTTGTAAACGCTGATCTGGATCGCGACACCAAGCAGATGAACCAGCCCTCTACGATAAAAAAATTTCAAGCCATTCAGAAAAAATATTTATTTCCATTTTTCGAAAAAACAAAGAAATAATTAAGCAGTGTTAACAATGATTAATTTAATACTAAGAGCGTCTGTAAGCTAAGCTAAAGACGACTAAACCTTAATTAATGGTATTCTAATTTAAAGAATATACTTAATAAAGGTTTTTTGGACCTTTTTTAGTTTAACTCAAACAAAACCTGTATTAAGTTAATTATTGTTAATGCTTATGAGGATTAAAAGATCATGGGCGGAAATTTTGTTTTTTTTTTCTTTTTGTTTGCAAAAAAAAAAAATTTCATTCATTAAGGAAAATGAGATTGTTAGCTCCACCTCGAATTCAAAAATAAACTAATTAAATTCAAAAAAGGAATTGAATTAGTAAAACCTTGAAATATTCAAATTATGTCAATAATCTTAACAAATAAATGTTTGAAATGATTGATACGATTTAAATTTCTTGGTGAATAATGGAAGTATCAAGTTAGTCTTAGAAAAAAAAAACGATTTTATTCCTAACATGATGTTATTAACAATCCTTTTATTTAATGATTTTCCAAAATAATTTCTAAATAGACAACATTAATAATATTCTATATAAGAACAAAATAAAGCTAATGATGTCTTTGTAAGGAAATGATTTTAGTGAATTATTTAATTTGAAGCAAGTTAATAAAATCTTTTAATAAATAAATGCAAAATCCTAAAGTCTCCTAAACAACATGAAAAGGATAGTAAAATAAAATGAAACAAAATCACGAAAAAAAGGAAACAAAATCATGAAAAAAGAAAAGAATAAAAAATTCGAAATACAAGCAATGAGGTTTCCTAAACCAATGTTTTTATGTCCTCTAGGGTTAAGCTCTAAAAGTCAATCCAAAGTGTCCTACATCTAAGGAGTGTGCTCCAACACTTTGCGGTGTGATAACCGTTAGATATGGAGTGTCTCCCCTCCAAGTACCATGGGCAACATGGAATCGATGTAGTTGGGATAAGGTTGCGTTTTGCTCGGTTCTTAGAGACCATGGGCCTCACCAAGTCAGCGGTTCCTTCCCAAAATGTAATGTTATTATGGTAATCCTAAGGCATATTTCAAACACATGGAAGCCAAGTGTTTGTCACATGTATGTAATATGTCTAAAAAATGCAATTTGTTCTAAATGTAATAAGTGTATGATTAAGAAAAAATTTTCAAGTCTCACCCTCTTTTGATCCCCAGTGAAGTCGCCACTATAGGGGCCCCGGATTTTAGGGTCCCAAATTTTTTTGGTCACCTTTCCCAAACCGTTCGTAGGTCGATTTAGACCTAAAAAATTGGCTTAAGAAAAGGTGAAACGAATTAATTAGACCTTTTTTTTCAACTAAAATGGAGCGCTGGAACATGTACCATACTACAGGCGTAGCGCTACAAGGTTTCTCACGTTGACCCTGCAGCGTTACAAGTTCTGTAACGCTATAGTGTCAGCGCAGGAAGGTTTGTAACGCTACGAAGGTAGCGTAGTTAACTTCCCTGCGCTGCTCTTTTTTCCCTTTTTTTCCTTTTTTTCAACAGAAATGGAGCGCTGGAACTTGTACCACGCTACAGGCGTAGCACTACAAGATTTCCCACGCTGATCCTGCAGCGTTACAAGTTCTGTGACGCTACAGTTTTAGCGCAGGAAGGTTTGTAACGCCACAAAGGTAGCTTAGTTAGCTTTCCAGCGCTGCTCTTTTTTTCTTTTAAACCCAATTTTAAATCATTTTACTTGGGAGAAACTTCAATACCGATACCAAACATGCTAATAAGAAGTCGCCAATGAGTTTTAGGAACTAAACTCATAAACCGTGTATTTAGACTATATACGAATGGGACTCGAATAAGGGATGTTTGTCTAAATTGCACGGAAATCCTCTCTGATCCCATGGGGATGACTCCAAGTTGTGGTCGAGCGAACCAAAGGTTGGACTCGGGGGCAAAGGTACTAACATGACGCAGTGCGTCGGGTTAGCCCATAGGCGGCCATTACTAGTTTCCTCTTAACCATACAGAAATTATATTTAGAATCACACAAAACTATCAATTTACAAGATTAACAAAAAAAGCATTAAATTGTTAGTGATAACACAAAAAACTAATTAATTTAACTCAAACCGTTATTAAAATTGATTTAGGGAGCCTAACATGATTAGATTTGTCCGAAAGAATTATCTTGGTTAAGTGTTGCAAACAATCAATTTAAGTCCTTTAACAATAATAAGGTGATAAAGCGGTAAATAAATAGTGAAACGACAACTTAAAAGTCCATAAAAATGATTTTTAGGGCTCTCAGCAAACGTACCATTTCTCCTTAGAAGATTGTCTTCGTCGAGTATTAATTTGGGCGGAGTTTCGAATTATTGTTTCGATATTATTAAAATTTGTAGCCACTTTTTAGTAAAATAAATTGTAAATAAATAATAAATAATTATTATTAAAAAATAACGTTGTTTAAAAGCAATAATCGGATTAATTAAGTATGAGGGACAGAGTGAGTAAATAAAAAATGTGTTGAAAAATGAAGGAAATGAAGGTTTTTATAACAGCGTGGGAACCCTAATCGTGCTGGGCTGCTAGCGCGGTACGCCAAATCGCGTTGGCCCAGTAGAGCAGGAAACCCTACAACGCTACTAGGGTAGCGCTGTTAACTTAGTCACGCTGAGCTGTCAGCGTGACTAAATTAAGCGCGCTACATTTTTTTAAAAGATTATTTTTATTTTATATTTTTATTTATTATTATTATTATGATTATTATTATTATGATTTTATTTTATTCATTTATTTAAAATAATAAAAGAGGCATTGGGATAAAAAAGTCCGTTGAATAAGAATGAAAAATTTTTAATATCCAAGATTTATTTTTATGCCCAACTATACTCGATTATCCAATTTTCTAGAGAAATGAGTTTTTTAATCATCATAGAGTCCTGCCGCGGGACAGGGGGACTAAATTAGGTGTCTACAGTCACTGCTCCTGTTGTTGATGATCCTGTTGTTGATGATCTTGATACCCACAACTGTTATTTTGTTTCCCTCTCTACTATTCATAACTCCTCCCATCCAAATTCACCTACTGTTGAAATCATATTTCCTAACTATGAACCTGTTCATGTTACTGACGATTTAGCCTAATTACTACCAAATCAGCCTGAAAGTCAACCAATACCCACCGCACAAAACACAAGTCAACCTTTTTCTTGTGTTACTCAATAGGAGCAAAAGTCTCAGAAATCCATTCACACTTTAATTAGACCACCCTCTTTCCCTCATGGTAAGAAAATGCCACAAGCAACAGCTAGGAAGAAGGGTTTGTGGGTTGGTAAGGGTACAAGGTGCACAAATGGGCAAGGTAGTGTTGATGGAGTTATTGAAACTAGGACTAGGACTAGGAGGACTAGAGAAGTACCTGGTTTGGAGGACATTGGCAGTAGGCCTAGTGGTGGTGACTATAGTGACAATGAGGGAGATTATGAGCTAGAGGATGTAGACGATGAAAGTTCTACTGAAGATGAGGATTGTGAACTACAAAATGGTGACATTGAGGGCTTGTTGACTCAATATTTTGTGGATGGGGGCTGGGAGCCATATAAAACACATGATTGGGAAGCTGATGACAATGGTTATATGACTTCGGTGTTTAAGAATAGTGAGGTATTTGAAGATGCTGACATTGGCAACATTAGGTTGAAGCCCTGGCAGTTGTTTGTGGATAGGGAACACTTTAAAGATGTGCTTAGAGACTTTTGTATTCAAGAAGGGTTTGCATTGGTGGTGTTGAAGGTTGATAATGTGAGGTACACAGCTGTGTGTGCAGATCAAAGGTGTGGGTGGAGGATACATGCGAGAATCTTGGGGATGGGCACACATGGGCAATCAAGAGTATGACTAGCAAACATTCATGTGACCTAAACCTAGTTAACAACCCCACGTGCAACTGTGAGTGGGCAACATCTAAACTTTTAGATGACATTAGGGCTAATCCAGATATTAGAGGGAAAAGGTTGAATGAGGCTTTGTGGGATAGGTATGGGCTGACAAAGGCTACATCTACAATATGTAGGATGAAGGCTATTGCTTTGAGAATGATTCAAGGAGGACATGATGAGTCATATACTCATTTGCCTCAATATTGTGAGATTCTGGTTTCAAGCAACACAGGCTCATTTGCTTTTTGTACATGGTCAGCTGTGAATCAACCACAGAAAGCTTTGCAGTTCGGAAGCATCTTTGTAAGCTTTGTTGCACAGTTTATTGGACTCATAGCTGGGTGTAGAGGACTCATTGGAGTCGATGGATGCCATCTTAAGGGCAATTATGGTGGTATACTTCTTAGTGTTGTTTCATTAGATGCCAACAATAAGATCTTCCCAATAGCTGTGGCAGTTGTTGATTCTGAGAACAAGACATCTTGGAGTTGGCTTTTTCATCATTTGAAGCAAATATTAACTGAAGGAGGAAGAGATGATTGGACCATAATGTCAGATAGACAAAAGGTTTGTTCATTAACTAACTTCTTTGCTTGCATTGTCAATTTAACTTGCAGCCTTGGCCTTATGTGTATTTCATTTGCATTTGCAGGGCATAGACCCATCACTGGATTCTTTTTGGCCTAAAGTCCCAAGGAGGTATTGTGCAAGGCATTTGTGTAAGAACTTCAAGTTTGATTTCCCTGGTTTGCTGATGCACAAACTGTCCTGGAGTGTCACAAATGCTTACTCAGAATACTCATTCAGAAAGGCTCTTCAACAAATGGTGGTACATGGTGGTTTGGGTGCACTGAAATGGTTCAAGGAAATTGGACCATTAGATAGGTGGGCAAGGTGGAAGTTTGAACCCACCTTACATAGTGATGAAACCACAAACAACTTTGTGGAAAGTTTTAACAATACAATTTGTGTAGATAGATCTTATCCTGTGTTGACACTATTGGAAGGTAAATATACATACATACATTACTACATATACTAACTTCTTTGCCTGATTACATATACATACATACACTTACATTTTTGATTGGTTGTTAATTAGGTGTGAGAAGAATTGCAATGGTAAGACATGCTACTAGACAAGCCCTAGCTGAATAGTGGCCTGAAAATGGAGTGTTGTCCTAACATTATGATGAAGTTAAGGGTCATAAGCAAAGAAGCAAGAATGTGTATTGCTTATCCTTCTTGGAGGGGGGCATATGAGGTGCATGATGGGAGAGCAAGGTTGCCGGTGTCCATATCCAATAGGACATGTGCTTGTGGGAGGTGGCAGATCAGTGGGATCCCTTGTAAACATGGTGTTAAAGCCATCTTGTATGAGGGAAAACAACCAGTTCAGTTTGTGAGTGAGTGGTTCTATGTGACAAGATACAAGGAAGCTTATTGTGGCACCATTGAACCAGAACCTAATCAAGAACAATGGCTAAGTAATGCTGCATGCCCTAAGCTGATTGCACCACCAATGAAGAGGAGCATAGGAAGACCATGTAGAAACAGAAGAAAGGAAGAAGGAGAGCAGAGGAAGGGAAAGAGAAGTAACACTGTTACTTGCAGCAAATGCAAAGCTCCTGGACATAATGCAAAGACTTGTAAGGGTGGGCCAACTGCTAAAGAAACTGCAGAAGCTAGGGGTGACAGTTCACAGAACAAGGGAAAAGGGAAGAAGTCTAAAAGGCCAACTGAAGAAGTTAATGTGACTGAAGCTTATGCCCTAATTGAAACACTGATTAGTGGAGTAGTACACAACAACAACGCCAGTAGCTGCAACAACAACAGTGTCAACATCAGTGCTGCTACTAAAAAGAGAAAACAACCACCAAGGCAAAGGGGTGAAGAATCTGAACATGAAGCTTAAAATTTTGAATTCATGAATCAATCACAACCAATAATGAATGAAGCAAATAATGAGGCACACAGTCCAGGCAATCCCCCTAAGTCCATGAGTCAATCAGGCCATGATTTGGCAGAAAAGATCAAGAAAAGGTTGAAGCAACTAAGTTGGTGTTTTTGGCACCTGATAAAGGGTGTGGACAGTGATTGAAAGTGTTGTGTTCCATTGTTTTGGTTGTTTTTGGAGAAATACAACAACAGTGGCAATTTTTTGCAAGTAACCTTATTAATTTTGGATGGTAAATGATTTTGGAAGTGTTTTTTTTTTTTTTTTT
>PYUH01000018.1:1056759-1072114 GCA_016808085.1 Suaeda aralocaspica | reverse complement strand
AGAAGTCTAAAAGGCCAACTGAAGAAGTTAATGTGACTGAAGCTTATGCCCTAATTGAAACACTGATTAGTGGAGTAGTACACAACAACAACGCCAGTAGCTGCAACAACAACAGTGTCAACATCAGTGCTGCTACTAAAAAGAGAAAACAACCACCAAGGCAAAGGGGTGAAGAATCTGAACATGAAGCTTAAAATTTTGAATTCATGAATCAATCACAACCAATAATGAATGAAGCAAATAATGAGGCACACAGTCCAGGCAATCCCCCTAAGTCCATGAGTCAATCAGGCCATGATTTGGCAGAAAAGATCAAGAAAAGGTTGAAGCAACTAAGTTGGTGTTTTTGGCACCTGATAAAGGGTGTGGACAGTGATTGAAAGTGTTGTGTTCCATTGTTTTGGTTGTTTTTGGAGAAATACAACAACAGTGGCAATTTTTTGCAAGTAACCTTATTAATTTTGGATGGTAAATGATTTTGGAAGTGTTTTTTTTTTTTTTTTTCCGTTTGGAAAGGGTGTCACATAGTAGTGCTGATATTAGACAAATGATAGTGAACGTTTATGAATATTTTGGTTGTAACAATGGTGAACAAATTCCTGTTTTTATGAATATAAGCTTAAGTAGTTTTAGCTTTTAATGTTAGCAATGAACAAATTGCTGTTATAGCACTTGTAACTGGTGTTTTCACAACTTTTGGCCAATATCAATTTACTAACATTTTGTTTGCTTATAATCAAGTAAAAGCACTAGTTGAGTCAAGTTAAAGCAACACACTAGTAAACTACATAACATAATTTCATTAACTTAAAATACCAATGTTACAATATCAAATGTCAATCACTACCATACCTGAACACAAAACTAATACCACAAAAAAGAACAACCTACATGTACCATGTTACATACTTCATAGCACAAAAACTAACATCACAATTACCCCTTTCTCAATCCCCTATTACAACTTCCATAGATACCACTTTACATTTTCAAAACAATAACAAGTAAAATAAATAGCAACAACACAATTAACCCTTTTTCCAATCCCCTAACAAATCCCTCAAATCCTAGCTTCTAACTGAGCTTTTAACTCAACAACACCTTCTGTGAAGGTAACCATAATTTCCTCATGCTGCTTCGTTGGACGTTCTACTTCACCAACCCAAACCATGGTCTGCGGACCAACCCAATCAAAAAAAACGACAACTATCACATCTCCAAAATGCTTTTCGAGGATTGCGGTGCAAATTCGAAACATGTAACTTGGCATCAACAAGAACCCTAGAATTGCATTTGGGAGCAATAAAATTCCAATCACAATTGGAGTCATACTTTGACCTCTGAGAACTGTGAGACATTTTTGAGAGGAAGTGAAGAAGATGAGCAAAAGAAAGATTGTGTGACAAAGAAGGCAAAATAAATAGGCAGAAGAAGAGGAAGTAAATAATCCATAACATTTAGGAGGGAAATTTACTCTCCAAATTTTAATAAAACCAATATTTATTTATTAATGGTTTTCGGGATTTTTTATTTTTCATAAATTACAGAATAATCAAGAAATAACAAAAAATTACAAACTAACGTTACATTAACACCACATTAACGGACAGGTAAGTAGTAATTANTTTTTTTTTTTTTTTTTCCGTTTGGAAAGGGTGTCACATAGTAGTGCTGATATTAGACAAATGATAGTGAACGTTTATGAATATTTTGGTTGTAACAATGGTGAACAAATTCCTGTTTTTATGAATATAAGCTTAAGTAGTTTTAGCTTTTAATGTTAGCAATGAACAAATTGCTGTTATAGCACTTGTAACTGGTGTTTTCACAACTTTTGGCCAATATCAATTTACTAACATTTTGTTTGCTTATAATCAAGTAAAAGCACTAGTTGAGTCAAGTTAAAGCAACACACTAGTAAACTACATAACATAATTTCATTAACTTAAAATACCAATGTTACAATATCAAATGTCAATCACTACCATACCTGAACACAAAACTAATACCACAAAAAAGAACAACCTACATGTACCATGTTACATACTTCATAGCACAAAAACTAACATCACAATTACCCCTTTCTCAATCCCCTATTACAACTTCCATAGATACCACTTTACATTTTCAAAACAATAACAAGTAAAATAAATAGCAACAACACAATTAACCCTTTTTCCAATCCCCTAACAAATCCCTCAAATCCTAGCTTCTAACTGAGCTTTTAACTCAACAACACCTTCTGTGAAGGTAACCATAATTTCCTCATGCTGCTTCGTTGGACGTTCTACTTCACCAACCCAAACCATGGTCTGCGGACCAACCCAATCAAAAAAAACGACAACTATCACATCTCCAAAATGCTTTTCGAGGATTGCGGTGCAAATTCGAAACATGTAACTTGGCATCAACAAGAACCCTAGAATTGCATTTGGGAGCAATAAAATTCCAATCACAATTGGAGTCATACTTTGACCTCTGAGAACTGTGAGACATTTTTGAGAGGAAGTGAAGAAGATGAGCAAAAGAAAGATTGTGTGACAAAGAAGGCAAAATAAATAGGCAGAAGAAGAGGAAGTAAATAATCCATAACATTTAGGAGGGAAATTTACTCTCCAAATTTTAATAAAACCAATATTTATTTATTAATGGTTTTCGGGATTTTTTATTTTTCATAAATTACAGAATAATCAAGAAATAACAAAAAATTACAAACTAACGTTACATTAACACCACATTAACGGACAGGTAAGTAGTAATTAAAAATAATTAGTTGAGAGGCATAGGTAAAAAAAAGAAAATTATGGAGCACACCTTAGAAAAAAGAAAACCTCAGGGGCATATGTTAAAAAAAACCTTTTTTTTTTTTTTATATATTTTGGACAAACATGTACCATACCCGCCCCATATACATACCGTGTCCATATCTGATCTAGTGCAACCTTGTTTTCGCGCAACAGATTGAAACGGACGTATTATTAATGAATGATTATTATGTCACTTGCCGAACAACCTATTAACAATTCCAGCCGCCATTAATATGCAAAACTTTGTCCCATGATATTAGACTCTGTCATACTACTTTGAGGTAGTGAGATCAAACAATTGATCTTCATTGAAAAAATATGTCCTCTCAAATTTCTTTTCACCATCAATTGACAACTTATCATCTGACTAAAATCAATTCAACCTTTAACAATCAATTTCAATCATTAAGTTGTTCATTTCCTCATTTTCCACCAAAAATTTCAACTCTTAAAAGTACCACCAAACCGAAGTTTCTATTTATCTCAAAAACAAATTCATTTCATCGGCATAACCTTAATAATACTGCTCAATCCCCATTAAGATGTTCCATTACAAACGATTCAGAATCCTCCAAAGAATCAAACAAATTTGAAAATAAAAGCTTTTGGGCAGCTGTAAGTCTTATAATTGGAACTGCTGTGGGCCCTGGAATGTTAGGCTTACCCTCTGCTACAATAAAATCAGGGTCATTACCATCTTCCATTGCCATTTTACTATCATGGGTTTATGTCATATCATCCATTGTTTTAGTAGCAGAGCTTAGTTTCGCAACGATGAAGGAAGATGGTGTTGACGAAGTTAGCTTCACTGGTTTAGCAACCAAGGCTTTCGGTGCTCGTTTCGGCGCGTTTGTGTCATTGGTTTATGCTAGCCTTAGTTTTTCTCTTCTTGTTGCTTGTGTTTCAGGCATTGGTGTAATCCTGTCGCAATGGTTTCCTAAGTTGAACAATGTAGCATGTCATGGTTTGTATCCTCTGTTTCTTGGATGCATCCTTTGGTTCTTTCCGTTTGAAGCAGTTGACTCGACTAATCGATTTCTTTGTTTTACGATGGTTGTTTCGATTATTACTTTAGTGGGCATTGGTGTTTCGGTTGCTAGAGCTAATGTTTTGGTTTCTTTGTCGAATGCGTCTTGGAATGTGTTGTCTATATTACCTGCTATTCCTGTGACTGTTCTTACTTTAGGATTTCATGTAATTACCCCTTTTATTTGTAAACTTGCGGGTGACTCGATCCACGAGGCTCGAAAGGCGATCCTGGTTGGTGGCATTGTTCCATTAATTATGGTTTTGTCTTGGAATCTTATTGTTTTAGGACTTGCTGGTGGAATAGGGAGTACTTCCTCGTCTTCTTTACAAGGTGATCCTATCAAATTATTGCTGTCTGTTAAGTCTTCGGCTTTGTTTGCTGTACAAGGATTTGCATTTTCCGCTTTGGCTACTAGTTTCATTGGTTATGCTGTTAGTTTTCCTAAGCAGTTAATTGATACTTTTGAGTTAATTTTACGGTCCACAAATTCAAAGGTTGAATTAGGCTCTATAAATTCAATTAAGGGAAGTAGTGCTGGTGATTTAATTGATGAATCAAACTCGAGTAAAACTAGTATTTGGAAATTTGAAGGTTTTATATGTATCGCTGTACTTCTTGTTCCTGTTCTTGTTGCTTCATTCTATCCATCGACGTTCTCAAAAGCTCTTGACTTTGCTGGGGTGTATGCGAATTGTTTTCTGTTTGGTATTCTTCCTCCAGCCATGGCATACGTCTACAAATCCAAGGGAAAACTTAGGCAAGTTCACTGTATTTTCACTCTGAATCCCCAGAAATGATTAAAGCTACTTCAGTTTTTGGTAAGTATAGTTGTATGAATTTTTTAAAGTCGGATAGCAAAACAACAAAATGGCAAATAAAGATGAAGCAAGGAAGCATCGTTTGTCCTTTTCTTTTATCCCATATACAGGATTGATTTTCTAAGATGTCATCTTGATTTCTATGCATTTGAAGTTTATATATTTGAAGTTTTGAAAGTTGACCATTGGTGTTGTAGCCTCGGCTGAAGTAATACCGTTTTATTTTGCAGGTCTTCTTTGCCTGGGGGCAACGTGGTGCTTTTCTTCCTCTTCAGCGTTGCTGTCATACTTAGCATCTGGCATTAAATTGATGGCCATATTCAATAGTATGTAATTTTTTTTGTGCCAAGTGATCAAGAGTAACTCCAACAAGTTCGGATGAAGTAGTACATTTTAGCAGTACATGACTAATGACGTAATGGCTGATCATGAGGAAATTTCATCAAGGTATTTTGACAAGTTGAAACATAGTGTATCAAAGTATTGTAACAATTCAATAATTTAGTGGTGACCATCCTTTGAAATAACTTCACCTTTATAATATGTTGCTCTTTCAGTCAGCCATTCTTTCGATTTCACCTCAATACCTCAATAAAATAAACGCAATTCTTCTTATTTTTCAATGTGCTCATTTATTTTTCATCCTTTTTATTATCAAATTTAGCATTATAGTCAAAGCTTATTACATGGAGCCTAATATTGGCAATACATTGGATGACTGACTTTATTATAGCATATGTAAATTGTTGCTGCAGTTATTTCCTTTACCTAATTTGTTTAAAGAGGTAAAGCATAGGTATTTCAAATACATTGTTCATTTCCGAAGCATTTTTGTCATATATTAAACTTCTTTACAATTGTGTTAGTTGATATACAATCCATTAAGTGAAAACACTTTGAGATGAAGCTAATTTTGGCCTTACTCTTCAACACTTGGAGGAGGAGAAGAACTAGATCCATAACTATAAACCACATAAGCCCCGATTGCTACAATTGCTGCAACTGCAACTCCTAAACCCACATTCACTTTTTTCTGCCCTTGCAACCTCCCTAGAGCATCTCCAAGTCCAAACATGTGATCATCTTTTGGCTGATCACTACCGTAAGCTGTCGCTGTTTTACCAATTTCTGAGCTCGGAGTGTTTGGTTTTTCAGCTTTAGGTGGCAGGACTTCCTCTTTTGACTGTTGTTGCTGCTGTTGAATTTGTGCAGTGGCTTTTTTTGGCATGCTGACGTAAAGGTGTCCACCACTGAACTTTGCTCGAATATCATTTATGTCGCAGCCTTGTGGTAGCTTGGCTTCCTTGACAAAGCGGCAGCCTTTGGTCCTATTCTCAGTTTCCTGCCTCTCTCCGCTAACTTTTAGAACTCCAAGATTATTGACTTGAACTCTTAGTTGCTCTTTCTTGAAGTCTATGCATCAAGATGAGAAATGGTGTAACAATTCAGTATCACTTCAAAACAAACCATGATTTAATACAAATATGCACTTTCATGATCATTTTATATGCTAATTATTGTCTTTAGTTTTACAAATTGTGTAGTTCAAATTTTTGCTAGCTCTTTGTTGATTTTACAAGATATTATAAACAAGCTTAATTAGAAGGGTCTTAATTTTATTTCAAGCGTAGCTCAAGTTTAACTCTCCTTTAATAAATATGAAAAAGGGGCAATGAAAAGGAAACATAAAGCGAGATAGACATGAGGGAAGACAGATAGATGACATACCAGGAAGATGGAAGACTAAAGTTTCGATTTTGTCCTCTTTTCTCCATTCACAGTAAGGTTCAAACTCGATGTAAGAAGGTGGTGCAACAGTTGCTGTCTTGGTTTTGCTAGCCATAATTGATATAGGTTTTGCTTTCGTTTCGTGTATTCTATAGAACTAACGTTGTGATTCGATGCTAGTTTAGTTGTGTGGATGTTATATTTGAAAAACACCCTTTACCCCTTTTTATAGGTACTCCCTTGAAAGGGCATCTAGTAACCTGTAGGCATCCTTTTAGATGTCCTCTGAAAAGAAATATTCTTCATTGATTTCTTAAGTTTGAAGTTGCTTGATGTCTTTTGTGACTTTCTGCTACATAGGCATACTATATTCTGTTTACTGAAAAACTTTCTAGGTAACTTTGTATGTAGAATTTGCTGTGCAATTACATATTCTTGTTGTTAACCTAAGGTTGCTTCTGATACTTAATTTAATTTGGCTAATCATTTAATTTGGTGAGCAGCAGAAGAGAAAGGAATAATATAATGTAATCACCCTTTTTGATGATTATAGTTGAGAGTTTAGAGGTTGTGTTTAGATGATTACTTTTTTGTTTAAATGATTTGAGTGCTAATTTTAATAGTTTATTGTATAAAAATAGATGATTATATAAAGATTTATACTTTTTGTTAGGGATGGCAGGCCTGCTGACACTACTTCGCTCCAGTACGAATCCGTCTACAATTAATTCGTTTCTGACTCTGCTAAAAAAATCTGACTCCGTGTTGATGTTGGAGTCAAAGTCTTAGTCAGATCCCAAAAATAATCTGAGTTATCCTATAATTAAATCCAACTCCGCCTCCATTTCTAACTTTTATTCTTCTTCTACTAATTATTATTATTATTATTATTATTATTATTATTATTATTATTATTATTATTATTATTACACTACTTCAATTCGTTGGTCAATGTAAAAATTATACATTTATACATGCATATGTAAATGAAATCTACTAAGTAATTATCAAGTTATCATTAGAAAAGACATTTCAATTTGACTCCGATCAACTCTACTCCGATGAGAAAAAATTTTGCTCCGAATTCAACAGGAAAAAGTCTACCTCCACTTCCGTTTAAAAAATCCAACTATTGTCAGAGTTGGATCTTAGATATCTGCTCCGATTCCTAAACGTTGCCATCACTACTTTTTTGTTACGAAAAAATGACGTAAATAATCCTAATTATCAGGTTTGTTCTCAGTTTAATCCATACTAAACTTTAAATCTGACTACTCCAAATATAGGGGCATTTTTTTGTGAGGGAAAAATGTAGGAATAAGAATCTGTAAAACTGATTAAGGAAAAATGTAGGCCGAAAGTTTAATGTGGAAAATTAAGAAAACCGTGACGTGTTGGAAACACTGTCTTCGAAGAAAATTTTGCCCCGATAATGGTGCAATCGGCTACTGGCGTTTGCTCCCCAAGATTTTACACGGTTACCTTCCGAATTGTGTACTCAAGTAAGGAAGGTTTGGAACTCTTAAAATGGCTCCGAAAAGAGAAGAAAAGAGAGGAAGAAGAGGATGGCTGTAGAATTGTGTACTTCCAATGAATCCAAAGACACAATTTATAGCCTAAAGAAAACGAACTGAAAAGGCAAAGGTGTTAATGGCCATTAAGGAAAATTATTTTTGAATCAATAAAATCAGCACACAAATTAATGGCCATAAAACTGTAATCAAAATAATTAATACCAGATTTAAATCTTAATAAAAACGGCAGTTGAAAGAAGAATGTGGAAGGGCTTGCGTAAGTGATGATTCTCATACAACTAGAGTATCAATTACGACTCAGCCCAAAAAGTAGGCCACACCACACTGCGCACGTGTCACGAACACGAAACAAACCGGACGGCGGCGCTTGGGGAGACCCCTTTCTAGCTCATACCACTAATTCAAATATAAGTAGTAAAACCCACCTTTATAAACACATTTCGAACCTCCTATTCTTTCTATGTGGGACAAAATTCCTTTCATATAATACTTGTTTTCTTTTCCACAAAACAACTTCACAAAGGTTAAAGGTTTGATCTTTGCATAATTCCAACAATCCCCCAAAATGCAAAGTAAAAACAATTTATTTTGTAAAAACATTTTTCTGAGCATTACAACAGGTTTGATACTTAAGCATTGATGTCTAACGATTGAACCAATACGTAGTGAAGATAGACAATTTCTTTATCAGATGAGTGAACAAATCTGGAACTAATTTGACCAAGAAACGAAGCCCATAGCACATATCTCACCTCTACAATTCAAGAGTTCCATGATAACACAACACATAATGGCCAAGTAATCTTGGGATATTCATGAGTGCTCTAGAAAGATTGCCCATGTCTTTCGTAGAAGGAGGCCAACCCTTCACACTCACATAGGTGATTCCATCAAGTCTATCTCAACACATAATGGCCAAGTAATCTTGGGATATTCATGAGTGCTCTAGAAAGATTGCCCATGTCTTTCGTAGAAGGAGGCCAACCCTTCACACTCACATAGGTGATTCCATCAAGTCTATCTCAACATAGACCACCCATATAAAGGGCTATGAAATCATTAAGAGCATAAAAGCTCATTCTCACAATCAAACGATGAATCTATCAAGTCCTTCTCATAGGACCACCCAAAACCTGGGCTATAGATTCATTAAGAGCTAAGCTCAACCTATAAATGTAGAAGTCATAGGAATGGGATGTACATCACAAATGAGTCTTTCCATGGCTTTGTTAGTCCACAAAACCCTTGTGTGAACAAGGACGGGTATCCACCATGAATTCCTCAACTACCAATGGGCTTAAGCCCCATTCCCCTCAACGTTTCAAGAATTAATCTTCTGTTTAGTCTTTTGGTCAATAGATCTGCTAAATTCCTCTCAGATCTTACATACTCCATAGTAAGTACTCCACTCATAATCAAGTTTCTCACAGACTCATGTCTAACACGTATATGTCTTTTTTACCGTTATACGCACTGTTTCTAGCAACACATATTGCAGCCTGTGAGTCACAAGGTAGAGAAACAAGAGGAGCTGATTTCCCCCATAGAGGAATATCAGCTAAAAGGTTTCTCAACCACTCAGCCTCTTGCCCTGCCAAGTCTAAAGCTATGAACTTAGATTCCATAGTGGATCGAGCAATGCAAGTCTGCTTTGTAGATTTCCAAGATATAGCTGCTCCACATAAAGTAAACACAAAACCACTAGTGGAACTTACCTCATCATTGTCAGCTACCCGATTCGCATCACAGTATCCTTCTAAGACATATGGATGTCCTACAATATACAAACGCAATCCACAGTACCTTTAAGGTACCTTAACAATTTTCTAAGGGCACTCCAATGCTCTTTGTTTGGATTATGGGTATAGCTACTAAGTCTACTCACTGCATAAGCTATATCAGGGCGAGTGTAATTCATGGGAAACATTAAACTCGCAATTATTTTAGCATATTCAATTTGAGAACACTATTTCCATTATTTTTTTTTCAAATGAATGCTAGAATCATATGGAATCCTTAAAGATGCAACATCAAAGCTTTTAAATTTCTGCTACACTTTCTTTACATAATGTGATTGAGACAAAGAGAAGCCATTTTCAATTTTAGTGACTTTCACACCTAAAACCACATTTTCTTCACCTAAGTCTTCCATTTCAAACTAAGAGAATTTAAAATCTTTAGTTTCATTAATTACTCTAATGTGTATACCAAAAATCAACATATCATCCACATAGCAGATAGTTACATAATAAGAATCAACCATTTTAGCATACACACAAGTAATAGAGCGATTAGCTGTAACACCCTGGAATTTCCTAACTTCTTACTTCTTATTTTTCCAGAAAAAAATATTATAATTATTAAGGATTATATTTATTAAAACTTCTAAATATGGACAACCAAAGTTATACCGCCACCGTGATAACGGCTAAGGCATTTATCAAAGTACTACAACGGAAGTCTTAAAATCAAAATCAATTAAAAAAAAAAAACTTCAAAACAATCTCAAAATAAAAATCAACCTTAAACATTATTACACTTCAGAACCATATTAATGACCCTTAAAAACCAAAACTAAAAGCCTTTAGAAGTAAAACAACATCCAAAATATATGTTAGTCATTCATAAGCAATAGAATAAATTAAAGCTACAAAACACAACAAGCGCTCTCACTCCAGCCCATCATGAAATGACTTATGCCCACTTGTACCTGCAACTTTTCTTTTACTAGACAACTACTCACCACAAGTGGGTCATTGTAGGGTCGAGTCCAAGACAAAACCATGCACACAAAACAAATAGGCAGTATAGTTGAGTACATAATTACTAAAGACTATGCAACAAACAATAAGAAATAAAACATGCACTCAACTTACCTTTGACAACCTTTTACATGTACATGGACTCAACTAAATTAATTATTATATTTAAACTTATGGATCCTGCATCAAACGGGTTTCCTCCTTACAAAACTCATCGCCCTATTAGGCACCAACTTGGGAGCAACTCCAAGAAGGTATTACTATGTCACATAAAGTGACGGATATCCAGCGCATTCAAAATATAAAAGAGTACAATGTCTTGTACTCCAATTAGAAGTCATAGATCGCTGCTCCATACGACTCCCCCCATTGTTCATACTCAAGGTACATACGTTCCAAGAGTTTTGATGCAAGTCCTCTTACACTTTACGTGATTAACCGGTTTAATAATGTTATGACTCACATACAACATCATATAAAGACATGCATCAAATCAACCAAGCCATATTAATTATCTTCAATTTAAGGTGTTTCAAGATTAATCTTATGTGTGTCCCTTAATTAAACTAAACTTCCTTTGTCACACATTAACTGTGAGTGACTAAAAATTTATTTCCTCCTTGACCACACATTAAATTGTGAGTGGCAACTTGTATAAAATAATTGGTCATAACTTCCTTTTAATCATGTGAATAAAATTCACAGCTACCTTTCTTGTTGATTAAGTAAGTAACCAACTTAAAAATAACTTCCTTTCTTAATTCATAAACTATTGGCCAAATTAAATTGATCATAACATTCCAATTCAAACTTATAAATATTCATATTACTATTTAACATGGAATGTCTTCATAATATATATCATGCTTCTAATAAAACTTGTCATGCACACAATTCATGATTCAAAACAAGCATACAATATGTCATATAATCAAGGATCATCCAAGCATGAATTCTAATTCCTGTTTTTGTCTTTAGTACTTACGTACCTTGTAAAATAATGGTGCTCCACCACAACTTCTGGAAGTGGACTAGTTTAAAGTCTCCTACGTAAGGAAAAACCGAAACTAAATTAAAACCTTGTTGACTAAGTTCTACAACAACTACAAACTAACTTCTATATTGGAAACTTGTCCAAAACATTCTTTTAATGGTCTTTATTCAATTCCATGCTACACTTTACTTTTCTATTATATGATTACTTGGTTTTCGGGACTTATTTATGCTTTATAAAACCTTAATATAAATTTTATGCCAGTTTAGAAAAGTGGACAGCAATATAAAATTACTAAAATTCCTTGAAAAACTTCAAAAACAACATAAATTAATCAGACAATGTATTACTTAATTTATATGATCAATTTATGCTAGTTACATACTTTAAAAGCCTAATTATTCACTTTATAAATTCTGGACAGCATGTTAAAGATGCTTAAAATCACTTTTAAACTTCATAAAACATACTAAAAATTATATGTAACATCATATAATTAATATGTGATCATACTAGCATAATATGAACACTTAAAACTTACTTTGACTTGTTTTTATAAAAAATTCAGATTTATTTATTGACTTTAAAGTCATGAAAAACTCATAAAAACATCATAATTACATGGCAAAACTCTTCGACAATCAACTAACATAATTATGAAACTAATCTATGCTTTAAAATAATTTCTCATAAGCCAAAACATGTTCATAATATTTATTCAATTGAATTCCAGGATTATAAAATTTGGACAGCAATTTGTTTTATATCCAAAGCCTTTAAAAATCAATGTAAACTTCATAAAATCATCTTAAATTCATACGACAATAATTCATGATAATAATATTGAAGTTCAAGTCATAAAAACTCATACAAATCATAACCTTCATAATTTATAAACCCTAATCTAAAATTCCATGAACAACAAATTAATTCATGCCTTAAAACATATCATAACTTTATTAGAGCATGATTAAAACTTATAAAAACATGATTAAACATAAATATGAACATGAATTTGCAGGCTTGAATCAAAAAGAAAGAAGGAGATTTTTTTTATTTTTTCATAAAGGTCCGAAAAAAAATACTAAAGGGAGAGGAGTAGGGGCGCCGGCGGTGTTAGGGCGAGGTGGCTCTGGCACTGGTCCGGTGGGCACGAATCCCAAGAAAAAAACGGTCAACCTTTTTTTATTCGAAATTCCGAACTAAATTTTTTTTCCAGAAAACAACTCTTTTTTTTTTCCTCTCTTCTCTCTCTAGATTTTGAAATGCTAATGAGAACTAATGATGAAGAAAATCTGAAGATTTGGGCTTCAAAGGGTATTTATAGGCCCCAAAGAAGGATTTGAAAAAGCCCATACTTTTCCTAACAAGTGAAATTACCTTTAGGCCCTTGCCTCAAAATAAATTAGAAAACTCTTGAAAATTCTATTTTTAGAAGCCTTTTAAAATATTTTAAAAACATAAAATATTATTTATGAACACAAATAATTATTTTTAATTAAAACTTATTTTTTATTATTATTTATTCATTTTATTATTATTATTATTATTATTATTATTATTATTATTATTATTTTATTTTCATTTAATATTCCTATTGAACATAATTTTTCAACAAAAACATTAAAATTAAATGAGTAAAATACTAAAATACGTTAAAATATGGGGTATCACAGTCTACCCCCAATAAAAGAAGTTTCGTCCCGAAAATTTGTGTAGATTAGTGTATGGAATTTGAATAGAGACTACTTTTACTTCAAACTTTCTTATTATAATACTATGTTGTTTTAGCAGACAAACATAAAACTCTTACTGAAAAGTCGTAGAAACTCATAAAAACTTGCAAAATTGACGGTAAAACATGCGAAAACAAGTCGCTTTCTACCCCTCTTAAAAACCGAGTCACGTCCCTGTAACTTTACTACCTGAAACAGTTCTGGGTACTTTTCTCTCATCATATCTTCAGCTTCCCATGTAGCTTCTACGGTTTCTTGGTTAGACCACAACACCTTCACTATTTTCACACTCTTTCTACGAGTATCCTTGACCTTACTGTCTAGGATCTTAATTGGCCTCTCTTCATAGGTCAAACTTTGGTCTAACTCTATTGTTCCAGGTCGTAACACATGTGACTCGTCTGGCACATACGTCCTTAGTTGAGTCACATGAAAGACATTGTGAACCTTGATCAACTCCATGGGTAAAGCTAACTTATAGGCTACTTTTCCAACCTTTTGCAAGATCTCATAGGGTCCTATGTATTTTGGGCTCAATTTTCCTTTTTTTCCGAACCTCATTACTCCTTTCATTGGTGATACCTTAAGTAACACCTTGTCGCCAACTTCAAACACAACTTCTTGGCGTTTTTGGTCTGCATAGGACTTTTGTTTATCTTGTGCTGCTTGAATCTTTGCTTGTAGTATTCTAATTTTCTCTGTGGTTTCTACTATCAATAGAGGTCCTAGAATCACTGTCTTACTTATGTCCTTCCAACACAAGGGGCTCCTACACTTCCTCCTATACAAAGCCTCAAAAGGTGCCATGCCAATACTTACATGGTAACTATTGTTGTATGAAAACTCAATGAGATCTAAGTGATCCTCCGAATTCCCTTAAAAGTCCATTACACAATCCCTTAGCATATCCTCTAAGGTTTTTATGGTTCTTTTGATTTGTCCATCAGTTGTTGGATGGAAAGTTGTGCTCATCTTCAATGTTGTACCAAAGTTTTCCTAGACACTTTTCCAGAATTTCGAAAGAAACCTAGAATCCCTATCTGGCACGATATCCTTTGGAACTCCATGTAGCCTCACAACATGTTTTATGTAAGCCTTTGCAAGTTATTCCATCTTCCAAGTCTCTTTCATAGGTATAAACACTGCTGACTTAGTAAGTCTATCCACCACTACCCATAAGGTATCATTCTGATTCTTCGATTTTGGCAAACAAGTCACAAAGTCCATTGATATGCATTCCTACACTAGTAGAAAAAATGGATTTTGCTGCGCCACATTTGCTGCGGTTTTTTGACATTTTTAAAGAACCGCAGCAAATACTTGTTGATGATTTCAACACAAAATAATTTGCTGCGGTTAAAGTATTTGCTGCGGTTTTTTTGTTATTTGCTGCGGTTATAACCGCAGCAAATAATTCAACACAAATTACAAAGACTCCAAGCCCAGCCCAAAAGGAGGGGTATAAAAGCCAAAAAAACACTCCAAAAACCTTTATTCTTTTCTTCCTCCTAACCCTAACCCTATCTCTCTTTTCTATCTCATCTGATCTTCTAACCCTATCTCTCTTTTCTATCTCATCTGATCTTCTAACCCTAACCCTCACCTCAAAAGTTTTCGTGCCTCTCACCAAACCTTCATTATACAAAACCAAAACAATACAAATAAAACAAGTTTTCTCTGATATTCATTATACAAAAGTTTTCTCGTCTCTCTTTTCTATCAAATTTTCTTCATTAGGTTTAATTCCTTCAATGGCGGCGCCATCATCTTCTTCTCCTTCACCTTCAATGGCTGGTGTTGCCGTCGGCGGCGCTGTCGGAGGAGCTGTTGGTATGCCTCTTTCCTTCATTATACAAAACCCTAGTTTTTTCGATTTTGTCAATTTCTTTGATTTTCGTGTTTTTTTTCCCAAAATTTTTGAAGTTTTCGATTAACGTTGATTTTT
>PYUH01000018.1:992762-1056753 GCA_016808085.1 Suaeda aralocaspica | reverse complement strand
ATTGTTGTGTGTGTTTTTTGCGGTGGTATTAGGAAGGTTCTTAGTTCATAGAATGAATATTGTGGCTTATCGAATTTGATTTTTGTGAGAAAAGCTTGATTAGGAGAGTATGCTGACCCGGTTCGAAAACTTCCGTTCGTGCGAGTGCCTTCTGCTTTGATTTGTTTTTGTCTAAATGGCCATGATGTAGTGGCAAATGAGTGCAAGTTAATGAGCTTAATTACAGTCATGCTTGAATTAATGTGATGCACTGAGTAATATGTTGATGATGACACGCTGCTGATTTTGTTCTTCTACAGTCTTGTAGTATTACAGTACATCATCTGTTTACTAGCTGCTGATTATTTTGTTCAAAATGTGTGTAGGTGCTGTTTATGGGACTTATGAAGCCATTCGATGTAAGGTATATTATCTAATTCTTGACCCTTTGCTTGCAAAACATATAAATTACTACCTTTTGCATACGTGTTGAACTTGGCATTGGTTATTTATATTTTCTATGGTCTTTGCGAACTGCCCTAATTAAGTGTAACCACTGTGTTCGGTTCTTGTTTGTGACTCTGCTTCTGATTCCTTGTTGTTTAATGAAATGTGTCCATCTCTTTTTGCCCAAACTTTCCCATCTCTTTCTTTTGTAATTAACAGTATTCTAGGATTGGTGGTTTTATGAAACCAGGCAAGCACTATATTGAGCTGACTACCACCATATAGTTTGGGAAAACAAATTTTGTTAGGTATCTGGTAATCTAAATTTTTAACGAATCGATGCTCTCATAAGTCATAAGTCACTTGTTCAATGAGGATGTGTGGTGTGCTTTTTCCCCCCTATAAGGTCCTATCTTTAGCATATTTATAGACAAGAAGATACCGAGAAAGGTGTGACAACATGTGAACTAAGGAGAATTCTTTTATGGGGATGTTTGGATAGTACTATAGTAGGACACTTTCAGAAAGCTTTTAGTGGGGATTCAGTAATTGCTGTTAACATGTCCAGTTATCCACTGCTTAAGCCTATATCTTGTCGTAAGTTGCTGAAAATGACAACTGATGTTGAGTTTCAGAGAGGTTGAATTTCTTAATTTTGATTGTTTTAATTTAATTTGGCTGAAATGTTGAGTTTTTTGTTGAATTTGGCTGAAATTTGTAGGTTTTGTGTTAGATGTTTTATGTTGGGGCTTTTGGTTGTTGTGACTGTTGCTTAAATAAACCAAATCATGGGGGTTTCTTAATTATTTTACTGGCTCGTCAATTTGTTGTTGAAATATTGTCTTTTTGATTATGGTACACTACACTTTGTGGAAAAATGCATTTGTGTTTTACTCCGTATAGTATTTTATCATACACTTTGTGTATGAGAGTGTCATTGCGTCCTACATGTGTAATAGTTAATGGGAAGAAGTTTAGAGTGTGATTGGTTTTGATTCTTCAAATCCCACTATTTGCTCTGTTATTTGGAACGGCTAGAATTATGGGTGGCTTTTTTTTATAATGGATGTCATAGGGATGATATATTTATTACATATTATGAGGGCCATGGAATTGTGTAATTGGTCCTAACTTTCTGACCTTCTTTATATTTGTTGCCAATTTTGGTGTTTCAGAGTATTAGTTTATAAGGAGACCAATCAGTGTTCAATGTTCATGCATTGAGTTGTCTCTTTACCAACACATATCCTAAAATTGGTTCTATTTCGTCAGGTTGCTCCTTATTGTGCTTCAAAATGCGTAGTTGAGGGCCTGACTAGAGCAGTTGGTAAGGAGTTGAACAGTGGTGTGGCAATTGTTGCTTTAAGACACATATTACTAAGAATGGTTTCTAGAATAATCCTGCCTACAAAGGCATATATGAAAGTGTAGAAAAGGCACCAACTCCACTACTCTAACGGACAGAACAAGTAGTACGGCCCCCTGAAATTAACAACCTTCCATGGATGTACATTATTGTTTTTCTTTTACGGATATCCGTAATATAATTGAAGTGTTTTTTGTAATATAATTGTATTTGAGATTGATGTTATTATTCTAATGCTGCTGTAATGTTGTTATTACAACTATTGTACATATACAAACATTCTGGCTACAATTTAGCATTAAAAAGCCAAAAAAAAAAAAAAAATATTTATTTTTTTGGGTGGTTATTTGCTGCGGTTTTCTAAAAAACCGCAGCAAATAAAGCACAAAGAACCGCAGCAAATAGTGGGATTTCCCACCATTTTTTGCCCCCTTTTTGCTGCGGTTTTGACTACAACCGCAGCAAAAAAGTCCATTTTTTTGCTGCGGTTGAACCGCAGCAAATAATATGCTAGTTTATTGCTGCTGCTCCAAGTGCTGCGGTTAAAAACCGCAGCAAATACCCCTAAAAACCGCAGCAAAATTGGATTTTTGTACTAGTACCATTTCCATCCTGGTATATCAAGTGGTTGGACCTCTCTTTGTGGTCTCTTTTGCTCAAATTTGACCTTTCGGCAAGACATTTACTCACAAATTCAGCCACTTCTCTCTTCATCCTAGGCCACCAATACATCTTATTTGAATCCTTATACAGTTTATCGCCTCCAGGATGCACTGAATACGGTGTATTATGACCCTCTTCCACGATTCTTTGTTTCAAAACCTCACATTTTTGTGGTACACACCATCTTCCTTTATACCTTAAACTTCCATCCTCATGAATCTTAAAATCCATAGGCTTTCTTGCTTTCAACTTTTCCTTAACTCTATCTAATTTCACATCTCCTTCTTTGTTCATCTTAATTTCCTCAAAAATTGTTGGTTGGATGCTGAGATTACAAAAAATTCCTTCCAACTCTCCTTCCTTTACTCTCTCCAACTTCAATCTTTCTATATCCTTATATAGTGCATTAGCAACCACCAAGGTATTCACTTCATGCTTCGTTTTACGGCTTAAAGCATCGGCTACCACATTGGCTTTCCCTTCATGGTATTGGATATCTAGGTCATAATTCTTGATCAACTCAAGCCATCTCCTTTGTCTCATATTTAAATCCTTTTGAGTGAGAAAGTACTTTGAACTATTGTGGTCTGTGTATATTCTACATTTCACCCCATACAAGTAATGCCTCCATAATTTTAAAGCAAACACGATTGCTACTAACTCTAGATCGTGATTAGGGTAGTTCACCTCATATGGTTTTAATTTCCTCGAAGTATAAGCTATCACCTTTCTAGTTTGCATCAAAACACATTCAAAACCATTTTTATAAGCATCACTATACACATCATAAGAGTCACTTCCATCCGGCAAAGTCAGCACTAGAGCGGTAGTCAAACGCTCTTTTAAAGTCTGAAATGCCTCTTGACACTTATTACTCCACTCAAACTTACAGTATTTCTTCATTAACGATGTCATGGGTTTAGCAATCCTTGAAAAGTCCTTCACAAAGCTCCTATAATAACCTGCTAACCCTAAGAAACTCCGTACATCCGTTACATTCTTAAGTGTAGGCCACTCCTTAACTGCTTCAATTTTGGCTGGATCTACTTCAACTCCCTCTTTAGACACAATATGCCACAAAAATGTTACTTTCTCCAACCAGAACTCACATTTTGAGAACTTAGCATACAACTCATTCTCTCTTAATGTCAGCAAGATTGTCCTCAAATGTTCCGCATGTTCTTCCTTACTCTTAGAATACACCAAAATGTCATCAATGAAAACAACCACAAACTAATCCAGAAATTGTTGGAAAATCCTATTCATTAAGTCCATGAAAATCACTGGTGCATTAGTTAACCCAAAAGGCATAACAGTGAACTCATAGTGCCCATATCTTGTACGAAAAGCCGTTTTCGGTATGTCCTCATTAGCGACTCTCAATTGATGGTATGTTGACCTCAAATTAAATTTTTAAAACACAGTAGCTCCTTTTAATTGATCAAACAAGTCATCAATGCTCGCGCGATAAAGGATACTAATTTTTGATTATCACCTTATTCAACTCTATAGTCAATACATAACCTCAAACTCCCATCTTTCTTCTTCACAAACAGTACTTGTTCTCCCCACGGTGAAGCACTAGGCCTAATGTAACCATTTTCCAACAAGTCTTGCAATTGCTCCTTCAACTCACTCATTTCTACAAGCGCCATCCTATAGGGTGCTTTGTAAATAGGTGATGTTCCTGGAATTAAGTCTATGGTAAAATCAATTTCTCGCTTAGGTGGCATCCCCGGAATCTCCTCTGGAAACACGTCAAGAAAGTCCCTTACTACCTCAATATCCTCGGGCTTAGCAGTCTCAACATGATCCACATCTCTCACACTACAAAGGTAAACTGGAAAACCTTTCTTCACGAACCTAGCAAATCTCATTACTGACACTATTTTGTGATGTTTCGGTCTTCCTGTCCTCCAGTAGCTCACCTTCTTACCCTTATTCATCAACGAGATCTTCTGTGGTTCACATAGAATCTTAGCCTTATGTTTACTCAACCAATCCATCCCTAAGATCACTTCTAAGTCACCTAAATCAAACTCAATTAGGTTAGCCTTAAACTCCACTCCCTTAATTTCAATAGGAACATCTTGAAATCTCCTTGAACATTGCACTTCTTGTCCTGATGGTAACACTATTGACATATCTATTGTGTCTACTTTTGCCAACACATGCTTTGACTTTTCTTGGATCTTAGTGGATACAAAAGAATACGTTGCACCAGAATCAAACAAAACTTTAACAGGAAGAGAGTGAATAGAAAAAATACCAGTGATCACATCCTTATTAGCACCAGCTTCACTTCGAGCCATCACTTTCAACTTTCCAGTGTTTAAGGTCTTAGTCTGTCCTCCTCCATTCTCACTCCTATTCCTATTTTTGGCTAGAGGTGTCACCTTTCCTCCCATATTTCCTTGGAAACCTTTTTGTTGTCCCCCAGCTGAATTCCCCCTAGCTTGAGAATTTTATCCCTCCTTTCCTTTGTTCTTAGAGAAGCACTCATACTCACGGTGTACAAGTTTATTACACAACCGACAAGTCACTGGGTTCCCCACACAGTCCTTTCCTAGGTGATTGTTAGGACACTTCTTGCAATATTGCACACGCCCCGCTTGACTAGCCATCTGAGTTCTATTCCCATTTCTAGAATTAGGCTTCACAAAGTTTCCCCTATTACCGTGGAAGTTGTTGTTGAAACGAGGTCTATTATATCCAACATGATTTCCTTGTTGGTTGAAGTTTCCACCACCATCCTTCCTTTTCTCCCTCGTCTCACCTTCCTTCTGTACCTCCTTCTTCTTTTGGTCTATGGCATACAGGTGTGTAGCTCTAACATATAAATCATCCAAGGATTCAAAGATCTGTCCAGCTAGTTGTGATTGTAAGTCTAACGGTAACCCTCTTTCAAAGCGACTAGCCTTCAACCTCTCAGTTGCTACAGCCTCAGCAGCAACGTAGACAATTCTATGAACTTAGAGTAGTACTCAGTGACAGACATACTTCCCATCTCAAGCTCTAGAAACTCCTCAGCCTTATGTTTCTAAAGAAACACAGGATATAACTTATTACGAATTTGCTCCTGAAACATATCCCAATTAAATCTTGGTAAAGCTCTTAGTACAACCTCATTTTATGACCACCATAGCTCAGCTTCTCCTTTCAAATAGTACGCAACATGGTTCACTTTAAGCTCCTGTGGACACTCTACTGCCCTAAACAACTTATTAAACTCTCTCAACTATCCCTCTAAATAGTTGGATTGTGCTTTCCTTGGTAAGTGGGTGGCTTACTTTGAGAAATCTTCTTGAAAAGTTCCTCTGCAGGGTCACTACCATTTCCATTTCCTCTGGCAGCTAACTGTTCAGCTATAGTAGCTAATTGCCTCACTACTTCATTCAGCTGATTGTTGTTACGTTTAGGTATTCTATTTCTCTTGTAGAGGAAAAAAACCTTTAAATTATGTCTAACTGCGAGTTAGAACAACATAAACTTAACTCATAAAGAACTTTTTCATTTCGTGTCACAAAAGAAGTTTCGTTCTTTTAGAGCGAATGATTCACTTAATTTGTTTTGATTGTTTTACACAATCATTAAAATAAGAATAAAGAACACATAAGAAATCAATTAATTCCCTTGGTTCTATTCTACTCGAGGCTTTAAATCATAAAAGAAATTTATTACTTAACTCTTCTCATCATTTCTTATGGCTCACTGCCACTTATTCAAACTAATGTAAATAATATCTTAAACTGTTCAACTAAACATCAGAAACATTAAACATCTAAAGCAAAGTCAGATCTAAACAATGTCTGTAAACATTAACATTATCTTTCTTGTCTCTTGACAAACTCCGGGTCATTCTTAGTGTCAACCTCCACTGGAATTACTGGGTCTGGGTTCTCAATTTCATAACACGAACTATCCCTTGACTCATCAGTCTTCAAACCCGTAGTCTCCTTCACCATTAGGTCTTCATTTCCTTGGCTACCTTCTGGCTTGGTGCGGGCGTGGTCTCATCACTTGCATTCATTTCTTGATACTCCTGCTCTTTCCTAGCAATATACCCTTCTAAAAATCTCCAATCACAACCCCACTACCAAACTGCATCCTTATACTTAGAATAGTTCGGAAGTCCTCCAGCAAAGTGGAAATCACTAAACTTTGCCTTAATTTCTAAATAGGGTGAACGGTCAGGCAAGCACCTAACAATCAGGGTTGATACATGGTCGGGCTGATCACATTGTGATAACTTCAACACAGTACTCATATATCAACAGTAGAATCGTATTTTCCTAACATATTGAGGCGGACTTCCGTAGTCTTTCTTCTCCAAAGTTCCTATTTGAGTATCTTTACTAGGCATACTATATGACATCCTGCACAAAACATAAGACTAATGGTTCATCCCTCCCAAAACAAAGCAAACTAGCAGTTCTACAAAAGGGTCTTGTGGCTAACATACAATTTTGTTTACACCCAACTATCACATAAGCAACACCTTAAACATGAACTTTAATGCATGAAAGAACAGAAACAAAGTCTATCCTACATGCCCAAACATCATACCCAAGCTCACCACAGGGTATTAAAGCAATAACACATAATACATACCTGAATTCCTTGCATACCTGCACACATAATTTATTTTTTAAAACTTTCCGTTTTCGAAAATTACTATTTTTAGAAAAATTCCACTTTCAAAAAGTTTCCAAGGTAAGAAATTTCTCTTTCCAAAAATAAAACTTAGGGTACTCCCGAAACAAAATTTTTTTTGTTTTAAAATCTAAGCTCTGATACCACTTTGCAACACCTTGGAATTTTCTAACTTCTTACTTCTTTTTTTTTCCAAAAAACATATTATAATTATTAAGGATTATATTTATTAAAATTTATAAATATGGAAAAATCAAAATATTACTTGCCACTGTGATAACAGCTAATGAATTTATCAAAGTACTACAACGGAAGTCTTAAAATCAAAATCAATTTAAAAGTAAACTTCAAAACAATATCAAAATAAAAATCAACTTTAAACTTTATTACACTTCGAAACCATATTAATGGCCCTTAAAAACCAAAACTAAAAGTCTTCAGAAATAAAACAACACCCAAAATAAATGTTAGTCACTCATAAGCAATAGAAAAAAGTAAAGCTACAAAACACATCAAGCGCTCTCACTCCAGCCCATTATGATGAAATGACTTATGCCCACTTGTACCTGCAACTTTTCTCTTACTACAAAAGTACTCACCACAAGTGGGTCATTGTACGGCCAAGTCCAAGACAAAGCCATGCACATAAAACAAACAGTTAGCAAAGCTAAGTACATAACTACTAAAGACTATGCAACAAACAATAAGAAATAAAACATGCACTCAACTTACCTTTGACAAACTTTTACCTGTACATGGACTCAACTAAATTAATTATTATATTTAAACTTATGGATCCTGCATCGAACGGGTTTCCTCCTTAAAAAAATCATCGCCTTATTGGGCACCAACTTGGGAGCAACTCCAAGAAGGTATTACTATGTCACATAAAGTGACGGATATCCAGCGCATTCAAAATATAAAAGATTACAACATTTTGTACTCCAATTAGAAATCATAGATCACTGTTCCATACGACTCCCCCATTGTTCATACTCAAGGTATATACGTTTCAAGAGTTTTGATGCAAGTCCTCTTACACTTTACGTGATTACCAGTTTAATGATGTTATGACTCACATACAACATCATATAAAGACATGCATCAAATCAAGCAAGCCATATTAATTTCTTCAATTTAAGGTGATTCAAGATTTATCTTATGTGTGTCCCTTAATTAAGCTGAACTTCCTTTTCCACACATTAACTGTGAGTGGCTAAAAATTTATTTCCTACTTGACCACATATTAAACTGTAACTGGCAACTTGTATAAAATAATTGCTCATAACTCCCTTTTAATCATGTGAATAAAATTCACAAGTACCTTTCTTTTTGATTAAGTAACTAACCAACTTAAAAATAACTTCCTTTCTTAATTCATAAACTATTGGCCAAATTAAATTGATCATAACATTCCAATTTAAACTGATAAAAATTCGTATTACTATTTAACATGGAAAGTCATCATACTATATATCATGCTTCTAATAAAACTTGTCATGCACACAATTCATGATTCAAAACAAGCATACAGTATTTTATATAATCAAAGATCATCCAAGCATGAATTCTAATTCCTGTGTTTTTCTTTAGTACTTATTGACCTTGTAAAATAATGGTGCTCCGCCACAACTTCTACCAGTGGACTAGTTCAAAATCTCCTACATAAGGAAAAACCGAAACTAAATTAAAACCTTGTTGACTAAGTTCTACAAGAACTACAAACTAACTTCTATATTGGAAACTTGTCCAAAACATTTCTTTAATGGTCTCTATTCAATTCCATGTTGCACTTTACTTTTCTATTATATGATTACTTGGTTTTCGGGACTTATTTATGGTTTATAAAACCTTAATATAATTTTTTTGCCACTTTAGAAAAGTGGACAACAATATAAAATTACTAAAACTCCTTGGAAAATTTCAAAACAACATAAATCAATCATACAATGTATTACTTAATTTACATGATCAATTTATGTTAGTTACAACTTTAAAAGCCTAATTATTCACTTTATAAATTCTGGAAAGTATGTTAAACATGCTTAAAATCACTTTTAAACTTCATAAAACATACTAAAAATTATATGTAACAGCATAAAATTAATATGTGATCATGCTAGCATAATATAAACACTTAAAACTTACTTTGACTTGCTTTTATAAAAATTTCACATTTATTAACTAAAACAAATCATAACTTTATTAAAACATGATTAATATTTATAGAATCATGATTAAACATAAATATGAACATGAATTTGCAAGATTGAACCAAAAAGAAAGGAGAATTTTTTATAATAAAGGTCGGAAAAAAAATACCAAAAGGGGAAGAGTAGGGCCGCCGGTGGTGGTGGCGCGAGGTGGCTCTGGTGGTGGTCCGGTGGGCATGAATCCCAAGAAAAAATGCTCAACCATTTTTTTCCCGAAATTCCAAACTCAAATTTTTTTTTTTCGGAAAACACCTCTCTCTGCTTTTTTTCTCTCTTCTCTCTCTAGATTTTGAAATCCTAATGACAACTAATGATTAAGAAAATCTGAAGATTTGGGTTTTAAAGGGTATTTATAGGCCCCAAAGTAGGATTTCGAATAGCCCATACTTATCCTAACAAGTGAAAATTACCTTTAGCCCCTTGCCTTAAAATAAATTAGGAAACTCTTGAAACTTCTATTTTTAGAAGCCTTTAAAAATATTTTAAAAACATAAAATATTATCTATGAACACAAATAATTATTTTTAATTAAAACTTATATATTATTTATTTTTATTTATTTTATTATTAGTATTTTTTTTTCATTTAATAATCCTATTGAACATAATTTTTCAATAAAAATATTAAAATTATACTAATAAAATAAAAAAATACTTTCTTAAAATACGTAAAAATGTGGGGTATTATATTAGCTACAAAACCAAAAGTAAGAATAGTCTTATGATACTTCTTAAACTATTGATTTGGAGCCTATTTTAAACCATACAAGGATTTTTGTGTTCTTGTCCTGGAAGCACAAAACCTGGAAGTTGTTTCATATATATCTCCTCCTCTAAGTCGCCATTAAGAAAAGCAGTTTTAACATTCATTTGATGAATTACCAATTTATAGCTAGATGCTAAAGCAATTAAATCACGTATAGTGGCGATCTTAGTAACAGGTGAGCAAGTATAAAAGAAATCTACACCAATTTTTTTTATGAAAAACCTTGTGTAATTAACCGAGCTTTATGTCTCTCTATTGATCCATCAGGTCTATATTTTCTTTTAAAAATCCACTTACAACCAAGAGCTTTACTACCTTTGGGTAAATCACAAAGTTCCCAAGTGTTATTAGACAAGATATATTCTATTTCACTATTAACTGCTTCTTTCCAAAAAGTGGAATCAGCTGAACTCATAGCCTCCTTAAAAGTTTCAGGCTCATCATCAAACACATGATAGCATACAACATGTTCATCAAGCTAATCTATGTCAACTAATTCAGTTATAAAGGTAGTTAAAAAACTAGGTCCAAAGTTCTTCTCTGTTCTACGTCTCTCACTCTTCCTAGCTTCTATAATTTCTTCAGTTTGGAACACTAGATAAAGGTAAAGGCACAGAAGAAGAAGTTGAAGGAACAGACGCAGACACATCATGAGAGACAACATTTTTCTTTAAAGGATAGATATCCTCAAAAAACTCAGCTTCTCTAGATTCACACATAGACTTGTCACTTAAGCACATGAACCTATAAGCAGCACTATTTTAAACATAACCAACAAAAACAACATCAAAAGTTTTGGGACCTATAGTCTCCTTTCTAAAGGAAGGAAAAGGCACTTTGGCCGAACACCCCCACACTCTCAAGTAATTAAGGTTAGGTCCATGATCTTTCCACATTTCATAAGGTGTTTTATCTAACTTTTTGTGAGGTACTCTATTTAGCACATAGTTAGTAGAAAGCACAGCCTCCCCCCACATGTTGTCAGACAAACTAGAACTAATTAACATTGCATTCATCATCTCTTTAAGAGTCCTATCTTTCGTTTCAGCAATGCCATTTTGTTGAGGCGTGTAAGGGGCAGAAGTTCCATGAATTATACCATTTTTCTCACAAAATTCTTTCAAGAAAGTTGTCCCATATTCACCACCTCTATCAGACCTAAGTCTCTTAATCTTACGGTCTGACTGATTTTCTACTTCTACTTTATAGTTTATTTTTTTCGCCTTATCTTTGGTTCTCAAGTGATACAATTTGTTATATCTAGAGTGATAATCAACAAATGTGATATAAAACCTCTTTCCACCTCTACTTTCGGTGTTTTTAAAATCACTAAGTCTGTATGGATTAAATCCAAAAGATCTGTTTTCCTATTTTCAACAACTTTAAAAGTTTTCCTAGAATATTTAGCTTCAACACATATATCTCATTTATTACGACCATTTCCATGTAGATTAAGAATTAAAGACATGTGTTGTAAATGTTTTAAAGAACCATAGTTAACATGTCCTAATCTAGCATGCCAAAGGTCAAAGGACTCAAGCAAGTAGGCAGAAGTAGAAATCTTATTAATAGTCTCAATAACAGATACAATCACTAAAATAAAAAAACCACCAGATAAATACCCCTTCCCCACAAATTCCCAATCACGAGAAAGAACTAACTTATCTCCCTCAAAAACAAGTTTCACACCAACTTTGTTAAGAAGAGCACTAGAAATTAAGTTCCTACGAAGGGAGGGGACTTACAAAACATTTTGTAAAGATAAATATTTTCCAGAATTTAGTTTAAGAAGAATTTTCCCTTTACCGAGTGTAAGGGCCCCGGATTTTAGGGTCCCAAATCTTTTGGTCACCTTCCCCACACCATCCATAGGTTGAGTTAGACCTAAACAATTGGCTTAAGGAAAGGTGAAATGGACATTTTTAGAAGTATTTTGCAACAAACAGGAGCGCAGGAATTTCAGTCGCGTTGGCAACATAGCATGACAAAGTTTGTCACGCTGACTGTGCAGCGTTACAAAGTTTGTCACGCTGATTGTGCAGCGTCACAGATTTTGTCACGCTGCAAGTGTAGCGCAGCAAACTTTGTGACACTGCAACGTTAGTGTGACAAAGTCTGTCGCGCTACGCTATTTTAGTGTTTTTCTAATTTCTAATTACTTTTTTTCGAGTGAGATAATGTCAACGAAAACGGACGATGCTAGTAAGGAGTCGCCAATGAGTTTTAGGAATCAAACTCATAAACCGTGTATTTAGATTGATTTAAGAATGGGACACGAATACGGGACTCCATGGGGATGAGTCCAAGTTATAATCTTACGAACCACAGGTTGGATTCCGGGGTGAAGGTACTACTGTGGCGGAGTGCGTCATATTAGCCCGTAGGCGGCCATTACTAGTTTTCTCTAGTTATATAAAGAACCAAAAAATAATAATTTACAACCTAACACAAAATTACTATTATTATGGTGAAATCATATAAAACTAATTAGTTTAGTCAAATCGTCGTTAAGATTAATTCAAGGTTCCTACCAAGATACAATTTGTCCAAAAATTATCTTAGTTTAATGTGATAAATTAATTCAAATAAAGTCTTTTAACAGGAACATTGTGAAAAATTGAAATAAATATACAAATAAAAAAATACAACAATCAATACATAAAGTTTAATTTAAGACTCTCAGAAAACATACACTTCTCGCTTGATTATTGTTTCTTCGAGTATTAATTTGGATAAAGTTTTGAATTGAATTCGTAATAATAAGAAATTAACCCACTCTATTAGAAATGAAATAAAAAAATAAATGGAGAAAAGTATAAGTGTAAAGAGAAAAGGAGAAAAAAGAGAGAGAATGTAGGTTTAGGAGAATGAGAGAATGTCGGTTTTGGAAGTGTGAGAATGGGTAGAAAAAAATAAGAGAGTCCAAAGAGTCGTTTTAGAGGAGAAAAAAGGGTATTTATAAGGAAAATGTGTAGCGCAACAGATTTTATCACGCTGGCCAAGTAGCGTTACAAGTTTAGTGACGCTGACCAGCCAACGTGACACAAGCTGTCACGCTGCGTAGCTAGCGCTGGCTTGCTTGTCAAGCTTCTGCGTTAGTGTGACTTGCTGAGTCGCGCTACGCTAAAACTCTTTTTTTTTTTAATCAACTAATGGGCTTATATAAAAATCCAATAATATAAATGGGCTTTTTTAAAAATATTTTGTAACTTAAGAAAAATAGTAAAATTAAGTCCAATAGCATCAATTCTATGTCCAATAATCTAGAGAAGTGGGTTTTATTGTTCATCATGGAGTCTTACCACCAGATCGGGGACTAAATTAGGTGTCTACAGTTATCCCCCACTTTGATTGAGTCTGAGTAAGACGAAAATCACAGTATGCTCGAATCGCTTTTCGAGACTTCCATATTCGGAACCGAGGGCTCCTTATTAGCCATCGGGCTTCTAAAACATTAAAACTTTGTTTGTTTTCGAAAATTGGAATAGTTATTTTCTAATTAATCGACTTTCTTACTTTGAAATCGACATATAGAAAATAAGTTTTAATAAATTCGTTTATTTAATTTATTAAAACATTATAAATTCAACTTTAAAAGCAAAAGGAATAAATTAGTCTGTTTATAACTAATCTAGTAAATTCGCTTGTTTAATAAAATATCTGAACACAAAAGGGTAATAAATTCGCTTATTTAATGCTATTTTAGTAAATCCATTTATTTACTAAGAATATTTGAAGAAAAGGTAATAAATTTGTTTATTTATTACTATTTTAGTAAATTCACTTATTTACCAAAGAAGTGTTTGAAGAAAAGGTAATAAATTTGCTTATTTATTACTGTTTTAGTAAATTCTCTTATTTACCAAAGAAGTGTTTGAAGAAAAGGTGATAAATTTGCTTATTTACTACTATATTAGTAAATATGCTTATTTACTAAAGAAGTGTTTGAAGAAAAGATAATAAATTCGCTTATTTATTACTATTTTAGTAAATTCACTTATTTACTAGAAATATTTGAAGAAAAGGTAATAAATTCGCTTATTCGTTACAATTTTTAGTAAATTCGCTTATTTACTAAGAATATTTGAAAAAGGCAATATATTCGCTTATTTATTAGTATTCATTTATTTACTAAAGAATATTTGAAGAAAAGATAAAAAAATTCACTCATTTATTACTTTTTGAGTAAATTTGCTTATTTACCAAAATTATTGAAAAGAGGTAATACATTTGTTCAATTATTACTATTTAGAGTAAATTCGTTTATTTACTGGAGTTGTTGATGGAAGCTAATGATGCTGTCATAAAATCACAAACCTTAACTCAATGTATTTTTTCTATAGAGTATTTTGGATAAAGGAGTGAGAAAAGGGATCAACATCAAAAACAAAATTAAAGCACTTGAAAATACAACAAAGCACAGTCAAGAACGCTAGCCTTGTAGCGTCACAAAGCCAACCACGCTGATGCGTCAGCGCGACAGTAGAAAAGGCGCTAAGACCTTCAGTGCGGTTGCTGCTATCACGCTCCCAAGTGAGAGTTTCTTCATTTGTTGTGTTGAAATGTTGCTCAAATTAAAAAAGTTGATGTTCAATTAATAATACATGGTAGTGTTGTGTAGGGAAATTGGCGTGGTTTCATTGCTGGGCTTGAGTTATGGCGCTGCAGAATTAGTCGCGCTACTGAGGCAGCGTGTTTGCGTTTGTGACGTTGAGGTGTTAGCGTAGTACATTGTCTTGCGCTACTTTGCTCTTTCCTTTAAGTGCTTCTTATTTTGTAATGTAAGTGCTTCTATCTCAAACATTCTTTAATTAAGTTAATTTTTGTGAAATATGAAATGAATTTGTGCTTACATGTTGATTTAGAAAATTGATACGAAACAAAGTGATAACTGCGAAGGTTTGATAATGCCTTCTAAGAATGATGCAAGTATGGGGGAAATAATGGCTTATGGAGATTCAAGGCTTTTGGGATCTTCAAAGACATCATCATGGGTGTGTCTGGTGAAACACGAAAATACTTGATCATTGAAGCAAAGGAAAGAATGGCGGAATTAAGGAAACAAGCTGGTTTTGCCTATGAGTTTTTCCCACTTCACTTGATATAGTTTTCTCATTTTAGGCATTGAGTCTTTTAATTCTTGAAGTGTCTTAATCTTCATTTACAACCTTATACACATGGAAAATGACTTCTTGAAGGTTTCTTGATTAAAATATTGAATCTTCTAAGGTTTCTTGAAGATTTGAAGAAAAGTCACAAAATTGCGCAAATTTTGGAAGATCTCTTATGGCGTCAATTTTACGATTTTTGGTTGATTTGGGTAGATCATATTTTTGTGTAATTATGGTTGTAATTTGTTGATGATCTTGATTAGCAAGGTAAGAATGAGTTTGTTAGGATATTTTTTGTTTAGATATGGTTTGTTAGGATTTGTTAGCAAGTTGCATGACATGTAGAGATGATGTGGCAGTCTTATCTTGTGAGTCATGGATGATTCACTAGATTAGGGAGATTTTTATCTATGTTGATGACTATACCTATAAATAATCTCAATATTAGTTTGTAAAGATTCAGATTAGTGAATTCAATAAACATTATTGTTTAAGTTTTTACTTGTTTTCTACAAAACAAACAAAAAACCGAAGGTGTGGAAATTTTCGAGTGTGAGGAAATTTTCGAACACTTTCAAGAGTTGGTGCATAGGCTTTAGACTCTTGTGAGGATAATTTTTGACCTAGATCGTTTTTCTTGGTGCTTGGCTATAGAGAAAACCAAACTAGTTTTCTATCTTTGTGAGTGGCGATTTCTTTTCATCAATATTCACATCAAGTTTTGGTGCTCTCGTTGAGAGGAACTTAATCCTCAAGGTTATTGTTATAATCTCAATGTTGAAACAAGGTTAATCATGTCAGCTGATGAAGCAAATACCCCTAAGATTACTACTGAGGAATTGCGCAAGGACATAGAAGAGTTGAAGGCTATGTTTGAGGCCACCATGTAGGATTTTGCCGAAAAATTGAAGTCACCTAGCAAGTCCTAAGGTGGAAGTAAAGGGGAGTCGGATTCTACTTCTGATGATGAGCAGGCAAGCTCAAGGAGTGCACAAAAACCAAGAAAGCATTACTCATCAATTTCTAGTAATGAAGAACCTATGGGTAGGCGCAGAAAGAAGGATAGGCCTAAGGATGATGATCGCAATCTTAAACTAGACGTTCCTGAATTCAGTGGAAGTTTGGATCCTGAAAAGTTCCTGGATTGGCTAAGAAGGATTGAACGAATTTTCAAGTATAAGGAGTATGATGATCGAAAATCATATAAGATTGCAAAATTGAAGTTGACTGGCTTAGCTAGTTTATGGCTTGAAGGTATGCAAAAGCAAAGAAAGAAGGATGGGAAGTCTAAAGTATCCACTTGGATGAAACTGAAGAAGGAGATGAGGAGACGTTTTGTTCTTCAGGATTACGAGCAAGGCAACTTTATAAAGATGCATACTTTAACGCAAGATCGAAAATCAGTTGAAGAATATACATCTGAATTCCTCAACTTAATCACCATCTGCGATCTAGAAGAAAAAGAGGATCATCAAGTTGCTCATTATGTTGCTGGCCTAGATGAAAGAATAAGAGAAAAGTTGGAATTACAACCTTGCTGGACTTCTGATGAAGTTTGCAAGGTTACATCTAGGGTTGAGAAGCAATTTTCGAAAAAACCAGCTACTTTTTCGAAACCCTTTGTGAAGGAGGAAGGTGTCGTTGTTTCATTTAAACAAAATTTCGATTCCACTTCGAAACCTCCTCTGTATATCAAGGATAAAGGCTCTGCTACTAAGCCTCAAAACCCTGACCAACGTACATGCTTCAAGTGCAAAGGTCAAGGTCATATCCAGAAGGATTGTCCTTATTCAAGAGTTCATACTACTCGAAATTGGGCAGATGACGAAAACTATGAAGAAGAGGAGAATGAACGTCAAAAACAGGAGGATGGCGTGAATTATGATACACAAGAAGAGGAGATTAAAGAGATTACTCCTGAGCTAGGTGAATGGGCAGAGTTTAGTTCTCCCAAGGGTTTTGCAATCCAAAATTGCGCCACCTATAGAGAACCAAAGGGATAAGATTTTCATCACCAGGTGCAATGTTCTAGGAAGATTGTGTGATCTAATAACTGATTTAGGTAGTTGCACTAATGTGGTCTCTACTGTATTGATCAACAAACTGGAGATTCCTACCACTGAACATCCTCAACCTTACAAGTTCCATTAGCTCAGTAACACAAGTCATATTAAGGTGAATAAACAGGCTCTAGTTAGTTTCAAGATTGGAAACTTCGATGATCAAGTGCTTTGTGATGTATGTCTTTATGGATGCATGCCATATATTGCTGGGAAGACCGTGGCAGTATGATAGATTTGTACAGTTTGATGGTAGAACAAATATATACATCATTAGGAAACAGGCACAAGGGAAACCAGTTGTGTTGAAACCTTTGGAAGGATCGAAATTTTGGAAGGATGTGAACAATAAAAAGGGTGTTTTGTTGATTGACGAGAAAGCCATGGTGCAGGAGGTAAAGAATTGTGAGAAGTTCTATGTGTTAATGGCTAAGGAAGAGCAAGAGAAAGCAACGAGCATCCCTCGTGAGTTGCGCCCCTTATTGCACGAATTTCAAGACATATTTCCTGATGAATTACCACCAGGGTTGCCACCCATCAGAGGGATCGTACATCAGATTGACTAGGTTCCTGGAGCCTAGATTCCTAATAAACCATTATAGGTGCAATCCAGAAGAAACTAAAGAGATTCATCTCCAGACTGAAGAATTAATGGCAAGAGGGTATGTCAGGGAGAGTATGAGTCCATGTGCATTACCAACATTGATTGTTCCTAAGAAGGATGGATCATGGAGAATGTGCATTGATTGTAGAGCTGTGAATAACATCACCATCAAATACAGGTTTCCTATTCCTCGATTAGATGATTTATTGGATGAATTGTTTGGCTCACAAGTGTTTACTAAGATTGATTTGAGGAGTGGTTACCATCAAATTCGAATGAAGGAGGGTGATGAGTGGAAAACAGGATTCAAAACTAAACTAGGACTCTATGAATGGTTAGTTATGCCTTTTGCTCTCACTAACGCCCCTAGTACTTTTATGAGATTGATGAATGAAGTTTTGAAACCTTTCATTGGAAGTCTGTGGTTGTCTACTTGGATGATATACTGGTGTATAGTGCAAGTGTGGAAGATCATCTACAGCATATAAGAGAAGTGTTCGAAACTTTGAAGAAGCAGAAGTTGTATGCTAATCTCGAAAAGTGCTCATTCATGGTCTCTAATGTGACGTTTCTAGGTTACATTGTTTCTAAGGATGGTGCTTCAGTTGATCCTTTGAAAGTAGAAGCTACTAAATCATGGCAAGTTCCGAAATCTGTGCCTGAGGTGCGTGCTTTTCATGGTTTAGCTTCTTTCTGTAGAAGATTTGTGAAGAATTTCTCTTCTGTAGTAGCACCTATGACTGAGTGTATCAAGAAGTATAAGGAGAAGTTTGAATGGACCAAAGTTGCGCAAAAGGCCTTCGAATTGGTGAAGAAATTGCTTTGTCAAGCTCCTATCTTATCTTTACCAGACTTTTCGAACCTTTTGAAGTTGAGACAGATGCTAGTGGCGTGGGGATTGGTGCAGTGTTGGTTCAAGGTAAGCGGCCTATAGCTTATTTCAGTGAGAAATTGAACGGAGCAAGGTTGAACTACTCTACCTATAACAAGAAATTCTATGCTATTGTTCGAGCATTGGATCATTGGAGTCATTATCTGCGACCAAGCCACTTTGTATTGCATTCTGATCATGAGGCTCTAAAGCATATCAATGGCCAACATAAACTCAACCCAAGACATGCTAAGTGGGTTGAATTTTTGCAGTCTTTTCACTTTTCATCAAAGTACAAAGAAGGCAAATCTAATGTGGTCGCTGATGCTCTATCAAGGAGGTATGCTTTAGTTGGTGTTCTTAATTTCAAATTTCTTGGTTTGGAGTTGATTACACAATATTACGAGCAAGATGGAGATTTTGGTCCTATCTATTCACAACTTACGAAGGGTTCATTGGGGTCTTATGTGCTACATGATAGATTCTTATTCAAAGGGAATCTACTTTGCATCCCTAAGTGCAATATTCGTGAATTGCTTGTCAGAGAGGCTCATGGGGGTGGAATTGCAGGTCATTTTGGTATTACAAAAACATTGACAATGTTGCAGGAGCATTTCTATTGGCCAAGTAATTGCTGATGTTGAAGCAGTAATCTCACAGTGTGCTGTTTGTCAAAAAGCCAAGGCATCCTTCCATCAGGGATACTACACACCATTTCCAGTGCCAGAAGCCCCTGGGGATGATATTTCTATGGATTTTATAGTTGGTTTGCCTAGAACTGCGAGGCAAAAGGATGCTATAATGGTTGTGGTTAACAAGTTTTAGAAGATGGCTCACTTCATACCTTGTCATAAGACTGATGATGCTGTGAATGTTGCAAAATTGTATTTTCGAGGCATTGTTAGGTTACATGGGGTGCCGAAAACAATTGTAAGTGACAGGGACACAAAATTCATGGGTTATTTCTGGAAATCATTGTGGCGTTTGATAGGCACGAAACTACTCTTCCGTACTTCTTATCATCCACAAACAGATGGTCAAACTGAAGTCACAAACAGAACCCTAGGCGTTCTACTTCGTGGTTTGGTAAGCAAGACACAAAAGATTTGGGACTTGAAGTTAGCTCAAGCAGAGTTTGCTTAAAATCGTTCACCTACATATGCAACTAAGCATTCACCATTTGAAGTTGTTTATGGAGTCAATCCCAAGCTACGTATTGATTTCGTGGCTATTCCCAAAAACGAGCTCGTTCGGATGCTTTAGCAAAAATTGAATATATGCAGAAGTTACATGCACAGGTTAGAGCAAGAATTGAGTATGTGAATAATATCTACAAGACTAGAGCTAACAAACATAAAGTCAAACACACATACAAGGAAGGTGATTTGGTATGATTACATCTAAGAAAGGAAAGGTTTCCTAATCAAAGGAAGAACAAGCTAATGCCTAGGTGTGATGGACCATTCAAAATTGTGAGCAAGATAGGGGACAATGCATATAAACTCGAATTTCCAGGTGAATATGGTGTGCATGCTATGTTAAACATTGGTGATTTGTCTCCTTATGTTCCTGATGATCAACTTCGAGGTTTGAGGACAAAATCTTTTGAAGAAGAGGAGGATGATACGAAACAAAGTGATAACTTTGAAGGTTTGATAATGGCTTCTAAGAATAATGGAAGTATGGGGGAAATAATGGATTTTGGATATTCAAGGCTTTTGGGATCTTCAAAGACATCATCATGGGTGTGTATTGTGACACACGAAAATACTTGATCATTGAAGCAAAGGAAAGAATGGCGGAATTAAGGAAACAAGATGGTTTTGCCTATGAGTTTTTCCAACTTCACTTGATATGGTTTTCTCATTTTAGGCATTAAGTCTTTTGATTCTTGAAGTGTCTTAATCTTCATTTACAACCTTATACACATGGAAAATGACTTCTTGAAGGTTTCTTGATTAAAATATTGAATCTTCTAAGGTTTCTTGAAGATTTGAAGAAAAGTCACAAAATTGCGCAAATTTTGGAAGATCTCTTTTGGCGTCAATTTTGACGATTTTTGGTTGATTTGGGTAAATCATATTTTTGTGTAATTATGGTTGTAATTTGTTGATTACCTTGATTAGCAAGGTAAGAATGAGTTTGTTAGGATATTTTTTGTTTAGATATGGTTTGTTAGGATTTGTTAGCAAGTTGCATGACATGTAGCGATGATGTGGCATTCTTATCTTGTGAGTCATGGATGATTCACTAGATTAGGGCGATTTTTATCTATGTTGTGCGTGTATTTTTAGCTTAGTTTTGTTAGGATTTTGTTGATGATTATACCTATAAATAATCTCAACATTAGTTTGTAAAGATTCGGATTAGTGAATTCAATAAACATTATTGTTTAAGTTTTACTTGTTTTCTACAAAACAAACAAAAAACCGAAGGTGTGGAAATTTTCTAGTGTGAGGAAATTTTCGAACACTTTGAAGAGTTGGTGCTTAGGCTTTAGACTCTTGTGAGGATAATTTTCAGAATTGAGGGTGCATAGCTTTAATTAATTCACAAAATTATTTGACCTAGATCGTTTTTCTTGGTGCTTGGCTTTAGAGAAAACCAAACTAGTTTTCTATATTTGTGAGTGGCGATTTCTTTTCATCAATATTCACAGCAAGAATTATTTGTTATAACTTATTCAAATGTAGTCATACAAATGTTCAAGCATATGAAATAAATATGTTTTATAATGATTATTGAAGAATGCTCCAAGCATTGTAAGAACAGTATACTTTTATTTTATTAAACAAAAGTGCTTTGGCAAATGATTCTCTAAATGATGTTATAGAATGAAGTATAATGCTCCATGAACTATTGAGAAGTGCTCTTGCTTAGTATGACTTGTTATCTTTTAAATGTCATGATTAATATATTTTGACATTTTTAAGAGTGGTAGGTTCCTAATTTAATAATCAAAAGTGATAGTGCTTTTGATTAGTTTATTATAAGAGTGATGGGCTCTTAATTAATAATGAAAAGGTGAAAATGCTGTTGATTAATTTATTTTAATTATAAGAGTAATGAGCTCTTAATTTATAACCAAAAAAGGAAATGCTCTTAATATTCATGAAGCAACGTGCTCCAAGAATAAGAAATCAATTATCCCATTATTTAGTACGATAAAAGTAAAAATGCTCTTAATTTTACCTCAAATGACATAGCGCAAGAAAATTAGTAGCGCTGCTGTTGTAGTAAACTTTGTTGCGCTATGCTATGGAGCGCTGCATAATTTGTTGTGCTTGTTAAGTAGCGTTGAAAATGTTGTGGGACTCCTCATTTAGCGCTACAAAGTCTGTAATGCTACGCTTTTTTTAATTTTTTGGCTCTTTTTTTTTTTTTTTTGTAAAAGCTTTTCAAGTTTAACTTCATTCATTAATTGTTCTTGTATTATTGATTAGACCTTAGGCCTTTTATTTTTGACATATAGCTAATAAGCTATATTTTGAGACCGAGGGTCCGAGTAGGGGAAAAATAACAATATTTTGTGGAGGGGTATCCGACATACTCCCAAAAAATAATTGCCAAAATGAAGTTTCAAGTGAGACAACTTCCATGTTTTTTTTTTAATTATTTTTAAGGGGCAACAATCAAATGTCTTAAGCTTAATGAGATTTTGAAGCAAGTGGCTTCATAACAAATTTTGAAAAGAATGTAGCCCCAAGGGTATATAAGGTGGTGTAAGTATGAAGACTTGTAGCAACAAGAAAGGGCACAAATATGTATGCAACGCTAGCTAGACAAGTATGTACAAGCTAGTTATAATGTAAGTATGCTCAAATTAGCTACAAATAAGCACGAGGAAAACAACAAAAAAAAATGCACAAATGAGCAATAAGGTTCCATAGCATGAGTTAGTAGGAAGCAAGGAATGGGGGTATCTCAACTTTCCCTAAATCGATTTTCTTTTTGAAAAAAATGATTATTTTTTTGTACGAGGAAAATGAGGAAGAAAGAATAGTAGAATTTAAGGATCCAAAATGGATTACAGTTGTTGTCTAATGTGCTTGACAATGCTTATGATTCAAAGGGGAGTGATTTTAGCTTGCTCATTTGATCTTAGATTATGAGCCATCATCTTATACTTTCGTGATTGTCTTGTTTGAGAATTCTGTGTCAAATTCAACTATTGGCTACTAGTAATGTGAATCTCTTTAGAGAAATAAGAGATCAATATTATAAATGCTTGGTCAAGTTTTGAAGTGCTGAAGATGATAATGCTTGAAGTAGATGAGTTGCCAAGTTTATGAAGACCAAAACTAGAAGAGATAGGAAAGATTTTGGTGATGAGAGGATGTTATGGAGTCAAAGTGATGCCTCATACTGCCATGGATAGGTATAAGATAGCTATGAAAATTCATTCTTTAAGAGAAAATGAAGAAGTTGGATGATTTTGCGGAATAAAAAGGAACGAGTAAAGGAAGTATGTGAGTGTTTGAGTTAAAAGATGACACTACAAGAGTTAATGATGATAAGCATGAGAAAGGAAATAAGCTTGATGATGAAGAGTATGTGTGAAAAAAAAAGGAAAGAAGTATGATATGTGTAGAAGAAAATGACTTGCTTTCTGTGACATTAAGGCAATTTTCTTGTAAGGACGGTTGTGCGTCCTAAAATAAAACAGGATCCAAGACCTTAGGTGGGTTTTGTGTTCAAAGGACCTTTTTTTTCATGGGCCCTTAAAATTTTACTCATGTTACATGTCCTTAAGACGTAGGACTATTAAGACCACACCTTATGAAAGGTTGCATACGTATCCAATTCGAGTTGGAATTGAATCAGGTCTTACGTAGTTCTTACTTCAGAGTTATTGATGTGTTAAAGGTAAAGACACAAGTTTTTTGCATTTTTGTTACACCACAAGGAGGGCTTTTTCAGGGTTGTATCATGGCTAAGCTTAGGGTGTAAGAAAGAAATGGAAAAGAAGGCTCAAATACCCATAATTAACCCAAACTATGCTACAAACTTGTTCTTAGACTTGAGCAACTCTATTACTTAACACTTTACTTGTTGACAACTTTTCATGCATTTCCATTTGCTTGAATTGAAAATCAGAGCTACTTTAACATTATTTTCTTTATGGAGTTGTATTTTGATTTATGTCCTCGTATCATTCCCATCCCCAGGCTAAGTTTTACGTAAGTTGAAAGAAACAAGCTATGTGTTTAGGCACAAACGGGCTACCAAGAAACTGGATCATAATGTAGGTTATTCAAGATAAGGGAGACATTTTTAGGGTTTCAAAGGTGCCTCTTATGTTGGTGTATTGCATCTTTAAATAAACACTAAGTGAACTTGGAATTAGCCCCCAATTTTTGAGACTTAAATTGAGCTTCAATTGAACTTTTAGGCTCTTGAAGAATGGGCCTATGGTTAATAAAGTATAGTTTGTTGCCCAAAAGAGAATTTATTTGAACCACTTTGCTTTAATAACTTAATTAAGGAATTGACACATATAATTTAAAGGATGTAAAATATAGAGTAAGTTGTTCAAGGTGTGGATGCGTCAAATTGAGGATACATTTGATATGAACAACGTAGTCTATATTATGCCAATTATGCTTTAACTTGTTCTTTATTTCCATGTTGATTAACTCAACATGATGAGTTCATTCACTTGTAATTGTTTAAGCAAGACATGATGAGTAGAGAGAGAATGTACAATTTGAAGATGAAATGAATTTCGTTTTATTGATAGTTGAGATTAGTACATAAATGATACTTGGCAGCATAAGTCTCAAAATCTACAATGAAAGAAGTAGAAAAGAAAAAAGATAAATTAAACTAGGGAAGTGAATGGAGTTCTAGTTTTGGTCCAAATCATGTTTTTTGTATGTATGCGTCTACATCGTCTTGAATAATGTTCTTTGGATTTTCTTGAGCTTGCATATGAAGAATTTAAATAATAAGCATAATTGATTGAAACTTTATTATATTTCAGTCCAAACTATAGACCTTGGGTCTATTGATCAATAGATTCTAAATCAAACATTTAGGAGTGGGTTGAACCATGGGCTCATAATTTAAACACTTAGAATGATGTGTTTGATGCAAAGGTGGGATGGAGTGTTTACAAAAAAGTAGTAGCCAATATAGCACATATTATCACTTTCTAAAGCAAAAAAAATTCTTTTGTTTACATTAGGCATTTTTCATCATTTTGTTTGCCAATACTTCTGACGTTAACAATGTAGCGCAATTAGAAGAGTTGCGTTGTTTGTGTAGCGTTGCAAAGTTAGTTACGCTACAAGTTTCTATTGATTTTTGCTAAGTTATCATTAAATTTGTATTTAATGGGATTGGATTCATGTCCATGTTGCCCATATATACGTTATTTAGGCATAAATGGGCCTATTATTAGACTGAAGTTTTAAAAGATTGGTGATGATGTTATTTGTATGTGAGTCATTAAAAACGTTGATCAAAATCGTGTATTGTCAAGCAATTACTAAACTTCAGATTATCATTATTGGATCCTTACAAAGAGATGATAAGGGAAGACAAAAAAAAGATAGAAGAAACATAGAAGAAAAAAGAAACAAGACTCAACACTTAGAGTTATAACAATCAAGGTTAATTGATAGGAAGCTCATGGGAAAAATAAAAATTAATTAAATAAATAAAATATAAATATCATGATTAACCTTGATGGATTTATTAGAAATTTTAAATTAAACTAATAAAACCCTAAATGAAAGGAATTAATTAGTAAATTTCCAAAAGATGCGAATTATATTGAAAATCTCAAAAAGGTAAAGTATTTTTGAAATCGTTATTATTATTTGAATTTTCTAATAAATGTTTTAGTGTAAAAGTTAGTTTTTATTTAATCAAAGATTCTACTAATCAAATCCAAAGAAGATAATGGATTTGATTAATAATATCTTTTGCAATATTGTATTAACTAAATCAAATATATTGGTGTATAAAAAAATCTTCCAAGTAATCAAATGATATCAAAGAATATAATTTAAGATTATGGAAAATATTTTGTGTAATCATTTAGTTTAGTTAGCTAGTAAAATATTATGATTGGAAAGATTTGAATATCATAAAAAACATAAATATGCACAAAATATAAAAAAGCAAAACAAGCAACTATACAAAACAAAAAGGAAGCAATAATTACAAAATAATGCAGTCAAACTACGGTCAGTCATGGTCCGTCAAAAAGGTCCTACATCTAAGGAGTGTGCTCCAACACTTTGCGGTATAATAATTGTTAGATACGAAGTTTCTCCCATCTAAGTACCATGGGCAGCTTACAAATTGATGTAGTTGGGATAAGGTTATATCTTGCTCGGTTGCTTAGAGACCATTGGCCCCACCAAGTCAATAGTTCCTCCCCGAAATGTAGAAGTATCACGGTAATCCTAAGGCATGTTTCAAACACATGGAGGCCAAGTGTATGTTACATGTATGCAATATGACTAAACAAATACAAAGGTTCTAAATATAACAAGTGTATAATTTGAGAGAAAATTTTCAAGTCTCACCCTCTTTTAGTCGCTAGTGGAGTCGCCACTGTAGGGGCCCCAGATTTTAGGGTCCCAAATCTTTTGGTCACCTTCCCCAACCCGTCCACAGATCGAGTTAGACCTAAAAAATTGGCTTAAGGAAAGGTGAAATGGAATTTTTTCAAAGTATTTTGCAACAAAACAGCAGCGCAGGAATTTCAGTCGCGCTGGCAACGTAGCGTGACAAAGTTTGTCACGCTGACTGTGCAACGTTACAAAGTTTGTCACGCTGCAGGTGTAGTGCAACAAACTTTGTGACGCTGCGACGTTAGCGTGACAAAGTTTGTCGCACTACGCTATTTTAGTGTTTTTTTTAATTTCTAATTATCTTTTTTCGAGTGAGACAATATCAACGAAAACAGACAATGCTAGTAAGGAGTCGCCAATGAGTTTTAGGAATCAAACTCATAAACCTTGTATTTAGATTGGTTTACGAATGGGACACAAATACGGGACGATAATATAAATTGCACGAATAACCCTTTCGATCCCATGGGGATGACTCCAAGCTATAATCTTACGAACCAAAGGTTGGATTCGGGGGTGAAGGTACGTACTAATATGGCGGAGAGCGTCGTATTAGCCCGTAGGCGGCAATTACTAGTTTTCTCTCAATTATACACAAGTTATATAAAGAACCACCAAAATAATAATTTACAACCTAACACAAAATTACTATTATTATGGTGAAATCACGTCAAACTAATTAATTTAGTCAAATCGTCGTTAAGATTAATTCAAAGTTCCTACCATGGTACAATTTGTCCCTAAATTATCTTAGTTAATGTGATAAATTAATTCAAATTAAGTCCTTTAACAGAAACATTGTGAAAAATTGAAATAAATATACAAAAAAATAAATATAACCATAAAGACATAAAGTTTAATTTAAGACTCTCAGAAAACCTACATTAATCGCTTGATTATTGTTTCTTCGAGTATTAATTTGGGCAAAGTTTGAATTTAATTCGTAATAATAAGAAATTAACCCACTTTATTATAAATGAAATAAAAAAATAATTTAATGGAGAAAAGTTTAAGTGTAAAGAGAAAAGGAGAAAAAAGAGAGCGAAAGTAGGTTTAGGAGAATGATAGAATGTCGGTTTTGGAAGTGTGAGAATGGGTAAAAAAAATCAAGAGAGTCCAGAGAGTCGTTTTAGAGGAGAAAAAAGGGTATTTATAAGGAAAAGGTGTAGCGCGACAAGTTTTATCACGCTGGCCAAGTAGTATTACAAGTTTAGTGACGCTGACCAGCCAGCATGACACAGGCTGTCACGTTGCGCAGCTAGCGTTGGCTTGCTTGTCACGTTGATGCGTCAGCGCGACTTGCTGAGTCGCACTACGCTAAAACTCTTTTTTTTTTTAAATCAAATGTTGGGCTTATATAAAAATCCAATAATATAAATGGACTTTCTTAACTATATTTTGTAATTTAAGAAAAATTTTAAAATTAAGTCCAATAACATCAATTGTCCAATAATGTAGAGAACTCGGTTTTATTGTTCATCATGGAGTCTTACCACGGGACCGGGGACTAAATTAGGTGCCTAAATCGAGCACTTCAGAAGTGCTAGAATTTCCCATGCATGAACACTTGCTCTCCTTGGCCAACTTCTTTGAACAAGGTAAACAGCTCCTTATCAACACAAAAGTGTTTGGTGGCACCGGTATCAACAATCCACTCAGCTTTGTTTTAACCAGGTTCACTTCAGACACCACTGCAGCAATAACATCATCATTACCACCATGTTCAGCAAGGTTTACTTGGTTCTTGTTTTTATCCTTGCGGTGGTAGCACTACCATGCTTTGTGACCTGCTTTCTATAGACATAGCAACTAGGCATAGGTTTATCAGTCTTTTCAGAATTTTCACAATTAACATACTTGGAGGTTTTCTTGAAAACTGGTTTTTTTAAACTGCACCCTAAGCAGTTTATTCTGACTCTTTTAAACCTGACTAGACCCTTTATTGTTTTTATTTTTTTTCTCATTTTTGGTTATAGCAGATTCTACAATATTAGCTTTTACAAAAAGTTCATTAGAAGAGGCAGTTGCTTTGTCCTTCACACGATTGATTTCTTCAATCTTTATATGGCTATCTAACTCTTCAAGGGTCATGTCTTTCTTCTTGTGCTTGAGATGGTTGTGGTAGGTGGACCAAGAATCAGATAACTTCTCATAAGAACATTGGCTTGCAAAACTTCACACATGTTCATATATTCGGCCAGAATATCAGCAACTAAGTTCTCATAGTCATGGACTTGCTCCATGATTGGCTTGTCATCTACCATATATCTTGAATTATAACAATTTTACAGTAGCATACTTCTTCTTTCCTGCATCTTCAGAACCATATTTCTTCTCTAATGTCTCCCAAATAGATTTGGCAGAATGGTTAGTAACAAATAAATCAAACAAAATATCATTCATTTTCATAAGAAGTTGTCCTCTAATTAGCTTATTAGCTTTTCCATATTTTTCAATTTTTTCATTAATATCAGAGGATGTAGCATTAGTCCCAGCAGCAAAGGAACAATCTTGTGTGAGGACATAATCGACCTCCAATTGCACAAAGAATATCAGTAATAGTTGAGCCCATTGTTCGTAGTTCGTACCATCAAGTGGTTCGAGTTTTGACAAACCAGGAAGGGTTTTGTTAAAGGCAGAAGCATCCATGATTAGAATCACATAAAAGAGGAAATTTTCTTTGAACTGCAGGAATAAGAATCTATAAAACTGATTACGGAAAAATGTAGGCCGAATGTTTAATGTGGAAAATTAAGAAAACCGTGACGTATTGGAAACACTATCTTCAAAGCAAATTTCGCCCAGGCAATGGTGCAATCGACTACTAGCGTTTGCTCCCCAATATTTTACAGGGTTACCTTCTGAATTGTGCACTCAAGTAAGGAAGGTTTGGAACTCTTAAAATTGCTCAGAAAAGAGAGGAAGAAGAGAACGACTGTAGAACTGTGTAATTCCATTGAATCCAAAGACACAATTTATAGCCTAAAGAAAACAAACTGAAAAGACAAAGGTGTTAATGGCCATTAAGGAAAATTGTTTTTGAATCAATAAAATCAGCGCAAAAATTAATGGCCATAAAACTGTAATCATAATAATTAATACCAGTTTTAAATCTTAATAAAAACGACAGTTAGAAGAAGAATGTGGAAGGGCTTGCATAACTGATGATTATCATACAACTGGAATATCAGTTACGACTCGGCCCAAAAAGTAGGCCACACCACACCACACACGTGTCATGAACACAACCACGAACATGAACACGAACCGGATCGGACGACGGTGCTGGCGCGCGCATGGGGAGACCCCTTTCTAGCCCTTACCACTAATTCAAATATAAGTAGTAAAACCCACCTTTATAAACACATTTCAAGCCTCCTATTCTATCTTTGTGGGACAAAGTTCCTTTCATAAAGTACTTTTCTTTTCCACAAAACAACTTCACAAAGGTAAAAGGTTTGATCTTTGCATAATTCCAACAAAAAAAAACATATGGGTCTTAATGGAAATAGGTTAGCTCTTATTTTTACAGTTTTAACTGTTTAATTTGGATTATTTTCCCAATAATGATAAAAAAGGAAAGAATAAACAAAAAGAGGCGGCGATTCAAATCAAGATTGCGTTAGTATCCTACGTCAAATCAACATTATATATATACATATAAATGTACATATAAATTCACACACACACATATATATATATATATGCAACTCTTGTATTTATCTATAATCATCTATTACTCTCTTTTGCTCTTTTTTAATGCTCCTGCTACTCATCGTCTTCCAAATTTTCCTTTGTCTTACCAAAAAAACTTCTTAGCTTCTCAATCTTCCTCCACAATCATTATTAGAAAACCCACAACAATACGAATCATATTCATCATTTATAATTCTAACCATAACCTCAATTCTACGTCAAAATCAATAACAACCACAAAAATACTCTCCTCAACTACCAAATTCTTTTTTATCATTAGCATAAAAGTTAATTTATTGAAACACCGTTGAAATTTCACATTTATTTATTTAAATAATACTCTATATTAACTGTTTATGTTTAAATATCTCTTATAATTTAAGAAGTCTCAATAAGGAAACATTATTAATGAAAGAATAATGACGGGTCTTGATTGGTCCAACTTAGCAACACTACAGTGAACTCACTAAAGTATAACATGGTAACATGTGCTCCCTAATGCAAAATTAGGGTGATTTTATTATTTAATTTGGATGAATGAAATTGATTTGACGAAAGAATGATGGAATTACTGTGGAGGAGTGATAATGGACGAATTAAACAATGAAAATAACTCAAAAGCTCTACGAGTTTTGATGTTCTCCAATTAATAACACGATCAATTAGATCAAATTACGCAAAGCTGTTTAAATTACTCAGTTTTAGAAAGTATAAAACTCACAATTATATTTAAATTCAAATTAAATTTTATTCATGAACCTAATGGATATTTATATCCGTAAGTTTGGAACCATCCTCCAACTCATAGAAGCCTAAAACCCATGAAAATAAGGAAAAAAAATCAGCAAAACAATTAAAACACTCCTTAGGGAAACTGAAAAATTATTTCTTGCACAACAAGGAAGTGCCACAGTTTTACATAGTATGGTAACCAACACTAACTAAAGTAGGAAACTAGCCTAACCATCTAACTACCTTTGTAACTGGCTAACAAACTTGGAAAACTTGCATGGAAACTTCGGACAACCCAAACAACAATAACAAGACAATCGAAAGCAATCAATACCTAAGCTAGGAAAAACAGTATCAAGTGAATTGGGAGAAAACCCATAGGCAAAACCACCAAATATATCCTATGTGAATGATAGCCTTATACTCACATCATATTCCCCTTCTTAAAAAAACACTTGTCTCAAGTGTTTTTAAAGCATGAAATCAAATCCCACTGCTTAAATGATGCACAAACTCCCTTGCCCAACATACAACGTATCATATTCAACTCTATGAACCACCTTGAATGCCCCTTAATTCATACATAGCAACATAAGAATCATCCTTCAAGGCTTCACTTGTGTCACTTTCTTTGCTCATATTGTTGTTCGTTGTTTTCGGTGGTAAAGGTGAAATTTGTACTTCTTTCCTTCATGTTTCACCATGTATGTGTTTTTCTTGCCATCATGTACAGCTTCATGATCCCATTCCCAAGGTCTTCTGATGTGAATTTTGTTATAAACAAACGCCACTCACACAAGATAAACTTAGAACACAAATTTGATAAAGCTACGCACCACAAATTCGAAGTCCTAAGGCGAATAATTGTTATAATTTGATTAAAGCCAAGCACCCTCAAATCCTAAAACTATCCTCACGTGAGATAAAGCTCAATAGCACCACTCACTCGTCAAATTCCTCACAAGAATCCTCACAAAATTTTGTTTACTTACGTGAAACAATAAAACCGGAAACAATGTGTTTTCAATCAATCTAATCTGAATTTTATTGATGTACTTTACATCCTATTTATAGCTAAACATGTCACACAATATGTGAATATCCTAAACAAATCCTAACTACCCTAGATTTATGGTTTAACAAACTAATATTAGGATAACAACCAAATCTCTACGAAACCGGATACAATCTTTGCGCAATATACTTGTAATCTGATTTTCTAGCCTAAATCTTAGATATTTTGAGAAACAAATCTAAGGACAATATTTTCAACTAACTAACTAAAGTTGACCAAGTCAAACAACACGGAAAACACCGTTGACAACGTTGCCCAAATCCTTCAAAATCTTTCAAAAATCCCGCCATATAACCCGCTATAGTTTCCTTTGATTTTTGATGGACTTCCATTTTCAAGAACTTCAAGAAACCTTTTGAGCTTCGATCTTTATTTCAAGAAACCTTCAATTTTGTGTTTCCCATGTTTGATTCCATCAACCATGACTCATAAACTAAATAAGAAAATCACAAAACACCATATGGTAAAACCCTATCAAATGAAGTGGGAAGAAAACCCATATAGCTCAACACTCCTAAACTACTAACTTTCTTGACTTGATTTTTACGTGAGGAAACTTGCACATGTCACCATGCATACGTAAAAATTCACCCTAGCCAACCCCAAGAGTCTTGTGTCTCCATAAGCCACTAGTTCTCCCATGGTTGCATCTTGTTTTGCACCTTCTATCAAACCCTCGAAGTTTTGCTCATTGATATTCGTATCATCTTCCCAACAATAAAACACAAGCAACCATTGGTAAAACATCACAGCAAAGTATATCCTTGAAATCAAGGATTGAATAATTCACGAGTGCTTGTTTCTTCGCCCAAAACTTTTTCGAATCGCTCAGCCACAAGAGTTGATATGGCTTAGGATGGTCTTGTGTTTCTAAAGCTAAAGCTTCCAGTATCTTTGTTGAAACAACACTTGTGTAAGATCCATTATCAATGATCATAGAACAAGACCTATCTTTCACAATGCAATAAGTATGAAATAAATTATCTCTTTGCTCTTGATGAGGTGTTGTAGATGGTTGAACACTGAGAACAACACGTAAAATCAATGCGTTATCGTTTGGCACATGTGGAAAATTTTTACCATGCTCATCCTCCCCTTGGTCATCCTCATCATCTTTGTGTCTAACATGGATTTTAAATTGTATCCTCGAACAATACTCAAAACTTATAAGAATGTTCAATTAAATTATCATTGTTGATGAATTCAATTGAAACTAAAAAATTAGACCACTCCCGAAACTAATCAATTAGGGTTCTAAACTCAAACTCACACCTCATATTCAAATTTATGAAAAGAATTGCAACGATCAATTCCTTAATTGAGTAAAACAAGATTCATGAAATTTTATTTCACACAAAGTTGTTATCTGATTTATTACATTGATTTGTTGGGGTATTCATAGTAAGAAAAAATAACTTTATCGAATCCAAATAATCCTAGAAACAACTGGCAAGGAAAGCATAACAACTCTAATAACAGAAAAACCAAAACAATAAACCTAAAACCCACACCTAAGAAACAAACCTCCTTGTTGCACGCATTTCTAGACAACTACCCAACAACCTTAAATTCTATCCTAACCACCTAACTAAAAAATAACAAGCTAAAAACACCCACAAGTACCCCCTAAATCACGGAAAATAGGTGCTGCCCAACAACCACAAAAACATGGAAAAACACGCGCCTAGGTTGTTGCTCATTTTCTTGATCAATTTTCTACGTTTTGTTTATAATCTTCAAGATACCATCCAAGATCGAATCTTTTAACAAAGAAACCATCAAGAATGTATTTTCCTTGACCTCTAGGTAGATTATGATGGAAAATATACCAATATGATTCCATTCATTTGAAGCCGGAAATTGGAAAAACCCTAGAAAGTGAAGTGGGGGAAATTCCTTAGGCAAAACTAACATATGTCTTTAATTTATGCTATTCTATCCACAGGTAAAAGATTGAAGAAACACAACCCACTTTGCATGCCTTAAGAATTTGTTTTCCTATTAATGTACTTCAATGCTTCATGATCTGAATGGAGTATGGAAGGCTTGGAAGAACATAATGTGACCAATGATCCAATGCTCTTACAATAGCATAACACTATCATAGTTAGAATAATACAACATAACACCACTTAGCTTTTTACTGAAGTATGAATAGATAAGTGGACTTTATGGTCAATTTTTAGGGGCATTAACCCTTTATTTATGTCTCATCTTGCCTACTTTTGTCCCATTTATAGCCTATTTTGCTTGACTTAGGTTATTCAAGGGAATATGAGACTAAGTGCTTGATTATATGTTTTTGGGTTGTCTTCGCTCCCATTTAAGCTTATTTAGAGTACATTAACTTGCTCCATGCTTATTTGTGATTCTAGATACCATTTGGAGGCTCTTTTGAGGCTTTATAGTGGTCAAAATAAGATTTGGGAGCATTTGAGTCCAAGGGGAGTGAAAAGAACTAAAGATCATTACAAGCTCAAAACCCATTTCGCAAGGGTCAACTTCTACATTGAATATCTCCTAATCCAGAAAAAAAATTTCAGCTTATTATTGTTTCATTACAGATACTATTTTAATATATTTCCAATGATAGGTCATATGCTAGATTTGACAAAGAAATGAGAAAGTTATGGGCTTTTGAAGTTCAGTTGTGCATCAGCATCCTTTGGAGCGACCTGAGGCCTTGGAGCGACCAACTGCAGGAAAACCAAAAATTAAGAAAAGTTTCAGAGAATTTTAGCGACCGCTCAGGATGGGTGGAACGACAACTCCAGGTGGTAGAGCGACCGCTCCAAAAGTCGGAGCGATCGCTCCGACCTGCTCTATTTTGGTCAGCAGAACTTTGGGAGCTATAACATCTTCGTTACATGGAATTTTGGGGCGTCTGACCTACCATTGGAAAGATTTTAAAGATATCTTTCCAACGGCTCTAGAATCACAGAAATATGATACAGTTTGGGAGATCGGCTATTTTAAGTTTGTCAATCCGATATAACTTCGGGTTTTAATTTCATGACCCAAAATCTTGTACTTATAAATAGATAACCATGTAATTAAATCGAGAGGATTTTCATTTTACTTAGGTTTAGGATTGGATTAGGGTTTTTAGGTGGAGAGGAAAACAAGAGAGAGAAAATCTAGAAAACTCCATTATTGAATCTTTAAGAGCAACAAAGTTATGATTTTGGTAACATTTGTCTATTGTCCATATCTCTAGATATCTTTATATATAGTTTTTACTTGTTTTATTGCTTTGTGTTCATTAGATTGATCGTTATTCAAGCTTTCTCCAAGTTTTTGCATTATTATTATGATTTTTTCTCTAATCTTCATGTTTATTGAGTAGTCTTCTTCTAAAGACTATGGGGATGAGTGTATAATTTATTTGGGGGGGGGGGGGGGGGGGGGTTACATATTTTGATGTTTGATTGAATATTAGGGTTTGTTGACTATGGTGTCAATGGAGCTTGAAAGTTGAATAAAGCATGCTAGTTGATGTACTTATTCTTTTGTGTTGTGATACTTTGTCTATGAGATATATGGAATTCATTTTCCATGCCCATAATTTTCTTTTTTAATTATAGTTTATATTTTCTCATTATTAGTTTTATTTTTATAATCCTTTTTTAATTTCGTTTCGAAAATAAAAGAAATTAGTTTGAGCGTACGAATGTGACCGGATTCGACGAACCTTCTAGAAAGGTTTTGTTCGGTTTATGGAAACTATAGATTATAGAAGTGAATGAAATGTTTAATGGAAGTAAATTTCGTATTATTTCATAATATATCGAAATATTTCGGATCATGGAAGTAAATATATGAAATAAGTAAGCATTAGAGATGAAGCGCGTGAAAATTATAAATTTAGGGCTTGAGCGCCACAGCGTAGGGGCAGCGCCTAGGCGCCTAAACAACCTGCACCACAGCGCTCACTGAGCATTTTTGCGCTCGCCTTGAACGGCTAAGCGCAGGTGGGGCGCCCTGGCGCTCACTCCTGTGCATTCTAATGCTCCTCCAGCGCCCTAACGCTCACTTACAACACTTCCAACACTATATATACCCTTATTTCCTTCGACACAACAATTGAAATCGAACAACTTCTTTACATCAATACACATTCACTTGAATTCTCTCTCTACTATTTCTCTCTAAATTTTATTTTTACTTAAAGTTATTCAAGAACTCGGTTCTAAGGTATTGTCGACGATCGCACGAAAGGTAGTTTGAATGAGGCCAACAACATCGAAATCATCATCTTGAGTTCTTCAAAAGAGTTAGTTTCTATGGTTATGTGATTTTAATTCTTTATTAGATAATCGAGAGGCTTATAATTAAGTTCATGCAATATTGATTAATTGATGATTCGACCTTAAATTAAAATCAATCTTAAGAGGAAACCTTGTTTTAGGATTTATGTGATCCATGCTAAATGCTTCCAACCACGTAGAAATCATGTTTATCTTAAAAGACCTAAAAGCATGTTTCAACAAATCCAAGACTAAAATCAACTTAACCTTAAAGCGATCACCCATGCATAATAAACCGAAAATTATGTGTGCATTAACTAAAACCCCGCCTAGCCTTATTTCCATATGTATCTGTAGGTCTAAACCGGGAATATGAATGTTATATTTCGATATTATAATTATGAGATTACACATGAGAACAAGTAGAGGCCGTTATACGTGAGGGGACACTGTGACCTACTGTTGTCCTTACCCTCGTCCCTGAATCCAAAGATATGAGACCTTCTTATCCTTGGTTGTCATCTTTCCCCTTGGGCTATGGCCTAATGGGGTTCTGTTAGCTCTCGAAAGGAGGACGGTGGTGACTTCTCTACTTGGGTTATGAGCTTCTAGACTCAATCCCTAAGCCAAGCATACTCACACTATGAAAACAAACTAAACGACATTCAATGTCCTTAAAAAGGGCAAGTGGGCCACAAAGCCCCAGATGCCACCTCACGCATTCTTGTGGTACCTCATTACATATGCATTTCAAATAGGTTTCTAAGCATTGGTTGAGAATCTTTGTTTGATCATCAGTCAGTGGGTGATAAGCAGTTGATAGTTGGTGTTGGACCCCTTGTAATATGACAAATTCCTTCCAAAAATGACTGATAAAAACCTTGTCCCTATCAATCACTATAGACTTGGGAAATCCATGTAGCTTAAACATATTGTTTAGATAAGCTTGTGCTACTGTAAGAGTAGAGAAGGGATGTGATAGCGCTATAAAATGACCATACTTGCTAAGTCTATCCACTATCACCATGATTACCTCCTTGTTTATGGATTTAGGGAGTTCCTCAATAAAGTCCATAGTGATATCCTCCCATACCCCTTCAGGAATAGGAAGTGGTTGCAGTAACCTCGGTGAAGCTGAATGATCATACTTGCGCCTTTTACATACTTGACATCTTTTAATGTACTCCACAACATCCATCTTCATTCTTTGCCAATAAAACAAACTCTTTACTCTTTGATAGGTAGCATTAATTCTAAAGTGTCCCCCCATACTTGAATCATTTATCCAGCTTATCAATTTGTCCTTTTGCTCCTCCTTATAGCCAATCACCAACTTACCTTTTCTTCTAAGCTGTTGATCCTTCCAGGTATAGCGACGATGAGATTCAGGATTCTGTTGCAGCTCTTGAATTATCTGAGCCACGTTAGGATCTTCACCCCAAAGTTGTTTAATTTCTTCCATTAGGTTAGAGTGAAAAGCTAAAACAGCTATGGTATTACTCCGAGCACTGGCAATCCTTGAGAGTGCATCTGCCACTTTGTTTTCACTGCCGTTTTTGTACTCAACCACATAATCATATCCATCTAGCTTAGATAACAACTTATGTTGAAAGGGAGTAGCCAATTTATGATCTAGTAACCAGGATAGATAAAACACTCTTGATCGCAACCAAGTGTGGTCGAAATTCACAATCGCAAAAGTGAAGATTATAGGGAAACACCCAACAAAGGCAACGCCTAAAATTTACTCAAAACTCAACTTATGATTTCTATTGACAAACAAAAAGGTATGTATAGGAATAAGATTGGAAAATTCCTCCAATTCATAGTCAAATAAATCCTAAACAAAATTAAATCCTAAATAAACTCTAATAAACACAAGTTGCACGTCCACTTGTCCCACTTGTGCCTATCCAAAACATAATCAACTTGCACAATCAACTTGTACAACTTGATATTATCTAAATAAAAAACTAAATTAGGAAATTAAAAATCACAAACAAACCACTAAACACGTACTAAAACAAATCCTAACTATACTTGGGCTCCAACTAAAACAAATCTAACTAAAAACTGATTTCCAATTTTACAGCCGAGTAGAAAAATGGATTAAACATTATCTTTAATATTTTTATGAATTTTTGAAATATTTTTCCCTGAAAGTTGATCCAATAATCTTTCCAAATCATATTCACACGACTTCTAACTCAAAGCCAACTATCAAAATCTTCAAAGTCAGACATACTGCACTGCTCCAAAACAGAAGTTCTATCTTTAGAAGCTCCAAGAAACGTCCTAGATTGAATCTTTTAATCAAGAAACTTTCAAGAACGTGATCCTCTATCATTGTAGACCAATTATAACTAATAAAATGGAAATCACAAACACTTAAAAGCAATTATAAGCCTGAAATGAGAAAAACCCTAGGTGCAGTGGGAAAAAACCCATAGGCAAAACCACCAAGAACCCTGATGTGAATGACAGCCTTATATTAATATCACCTCAAAGAGAGGAAAATTGCGTGAGTTTTGAGTGAAAAACAAAAAAAAATGCGAACAACTTTCATTGCCCAATGAACAAAAACAACATTGTGAGTTCTAATTCCTATATAGGCTTACAATTCACAACAAATTGACGCTAACGAAATTTCGTTGTGATATTCATTGGTAGGTTACAAGGTACTTGTGAAGGAATTTTGTTCGTCATATCCATTGAGTTGGTGCTACAAAAAAGTTTGAAAGAAATCGTAGTTCAGTTTCGAAGGATGGATTGTTTTGCTTCGTTCTCCTTTGTTACTAAAGCTTTTGAGGTGCTTTGTTTTTTTCAAATTGGTTAGTTTCATGTCTTATTTAATCATACAAAATTTCAGAATTTTTGATCGTTTGGTACCTTTTTGAGTTAGCTCTTTTCAAACTAGTCAAAACCGAAACAATTTTGAGTGGTTTGACAAGGAATTAAATTGCGATTTACTGAATAGGAAACAAGACTTGAATATTTGGTCAAGTTTTCTATACATATAGGGATACGCCATAGAATAATTAAGCCTTAAAAAAATGTTTTTAATGGATTTTGGTTATCAAACTTTCTACCAAAATTCTGGACAGTCTCGGAAGATTGATACACTGGAGTATAAAATATTGCGAGCTATACTTGATTCATATCTTGAACCTCAATATGTTTTTACAGATGATGTTGATAGCGTACTTGATTCATATCTTCCTCCAAGTTCACGTATTAAGCCATTGGTTTGTGTTAATAATGCAACACAAGATACATCTTGCATTGACACTCAAATCATTGAAAACCTACAACATGAAGAATAAAAGTCTTCACCTTTGCCTTGTTCAAGCCATGAAAATCAAGTGTTGGATCTTTTTTTTCAAGACTTAGTTTCGGATTTTTTTGCTGCAGAAGGATTCAATAAGCGCACACAATTCATGTTCAAGTAATGAATATCCAAAGTGCTGAATAGATATAAAGATAGAATAAGAAGCATTTATTGTCGATTCTTTCTTGATGGACCACATTATGCATGATGAAGTCAAGCGTGATTTAACTCATGCTTAAATATTAGATTTTGGTTTCTAATAATTTTTGTTTCATTTAAAATTATGATCTTTATGATGATGAAGGATTAAAAACAAAGGGCAGGGTTTCGAGCTAATGTGAAGCTACCATCATTCATTGCATGTGCATGTCTGTTTTACATCTCAAACATGATTTAGTGTGACGTATATGGATGGTTGCTTGGATTTACAACACTTGGGACAAGTCTTCTTTTAAGAGGGGGAGTGTAATAGGGTGGGAAACAAAAGTTCTTTGTGATATTCAATTCATTGGTAGGTAACGAGGTAGTTGTAAAAGACTTGTGTTCGTCATATCCATTGAGTAGGTGCTACAAAAAAGTTTGAAAGAAATCATGCCCTAAGAGTTCAGTTTCGAAGATTGGATTGTTTTGCTTTTTCTCCTTTGTTACTAAAGCTTTTGAGGTGAATATTTTTTTCAAATTGATTATTTTTCGTGTCTTCTTTCATCATACAAAATTTTGGAAAATTTTAAGATCTTTTGATACCTGGTCTAGTTCATTCTTTCCAAACTGGTCAAAATCAAAATAGTTCTGAGTAGTTTGACTAGAAATTAAATTACGATTTACTGAATTGGAATCAAGTCACGAATTTTTTCGGTCGAGTGCTCTATACATATAGGGCTATCACCAAAAAAAATTCAGCCATAACCAAGTTGTTTTGAATGGATTTTGGTCATCAAACTTTCTACCAAAATTCTGGATATTCTCGGAAGATTGATACAGTGGAATATAAAACAATGCAAGCTATTCTTGATTCATATCTTGATCCTCAATATGATTTGATAGGTGATGTTGATAGATACTTGGTTCATAACTTCCTCCAAGTTCACGTATTAAGCCATTGGTTTGTGTTAATCATGCAACAAAAGATACGCCTTACATTGACACTCAAATCCTTGAAGATCTACAACATAAGGAAGAAAACTCTTCACCTTTTCCTTGTTCAAGCCATGAAAATCAAGTGTTGGATCCTTGTGTTCAAGACTTAGTTTCAGATAATTTTGTGCAAAAGGATTCAATAGGCTCACATAATTCAAGTTCAAGCATTGATGATCCAAAGTGATTAATAGAAAAGATGGAACAAGAAGCATTAATTGTCGATTCTTTCTTGATGGGTCACATTTTGCATGATGAAGTCAACCGTGATTTAACTCATGCTTCAATATTAGATTATAGTTTTTCTAATAATTCTTGCTTCATTGAAAATAATGATCTCCATGATGATGAAAGAATAAAATGAAGGACATGGTTTTGAGTTATCATGAAGCTACCATTGTTCATTTCATGTGCATGTGTGTTGTACATCACAAACATGACTTAGTGCGACGTATATGGATGGTTTCTTGGATTTAAAACACTTGGGGCAAGTTTTATTTTAAGTGGGGGAGTGTGATGTGAATATAAGGCTGCCCTTCAAGGCTCTTGGTGGTTTTGCCTATGGGTTTTTTCCAACGGCACTTGTTAGGGTTTTTCTCGTTTCAGGCTTATAATTGCTTGTAGGTGTTTGTGATTTCCGTGTTTTTAGTTATAATTGGTCTAAAATGATGTAGGATCACGTTCTTGACAGTTTCTTGATTAAAAGATTCAATCTAGGACGTTTCTTGGAGCTTCTAAAGATAAAATTTCTGTTTGGAGCAGTGCAGTATGTCTGACTCATTGATAGTTGGCTTTGAGTTAGAATTCATGAGAATATGATTTGGAAAGCTTATTGGATCAACTTTCAGGGAAAAATATTTCAAAAATTCATAAAAATATAAAAGATAATATTTTATCCATTTTTCTGCTCGACTGTCAAACTAGAAATCAGTTTTTAGTTAGATTTCTTTTATCTGGAGCCCAAGTATAATTAGGATTTGTTTAGGACGTGTTTAGTGTTTTATTTTGTAATTTTTATTTTTCTAATTTATTTTTTTAGTTAGATGAGATCAATTTGTGCAAGTTGATTATGTTTTGGATAGGCACAAGTGGGATAAGTGTACTTGTAACTTGTGTATATATATTAGAGTTTATTTAGGATTTTATTTTGTTTAGGATTTTATTCGACTATGAATTGGAGGATTGTTCCAATCTTAGTCCTATATACCTCTTTGTTTGTCAATAGAAATCATAAGTTGAGTTTTGCCCAAATTTTAGGCGTTGCCTTTTTTGGGTGTTTCCCTATAAACTTCACTTTTGCGATTGTGAATTTCGACCACACTTGGTTGCGATCAAGAGTGTTTTTTATCTGTCCTGGTTACTTTTAAATCTTTCATCATCATGGAGATCATAATTGTCATTGAAATAAGAATTATTAGAAAACTCATAAACTAATACTGAAGCATGAGTTAAATCACGCTTGACTTTATCATGCATAATGTGATCCATTAAGAAAGAATCGATAATTAATGCTTCTGATCAGTACTACAAAAAATGTCCACTCAATCTCTTTCAAAAGCACCTTTATTATAAACTAGATATTCACCAATTTGGATTATTTGCTAGACAACGTATTGTATGTCTAAACTCGTGTGTTTGAATATATGCACTATTGCCTTTGGGACCATTTAAAAGAGTTAGAGTCCATGCCCTTGATGAGACCAATGCATCTGCCCAAATTGTGACAAAGATGCTTGAAATTTTCAGTCATTCCCTCGTTGTTTTCAAAATAGTTGATCTAATTGATGCCACTCAGCTTACTACAAAGAGAATAATGCATTTTTGGATGCTTTTTGAGGCCATTTTCGAGTATCCAAATTATGTGTTTGGAATGTCTTTACACGAGTAGCCATCACACCTGAGCTGGAAGAGCTCCGGAATGGCATGGAATTCTTCATCAGAGAATATGTCATAACTCTTAATAAGGGTATTGCTAAAAAGTTTAAGCTTTCCAAAAGAGCACTTAACAATGCTGAAGGTGTTTTGATGTAAACTTAATTCCGGTGAACTTTTGAGTTTTAATTAGGATTAGTAATACCTTGTTTATGTTGACCCGACAGGTGAAAATTTTGATATATTATAGTCTCAATTATATATGGTAATGTAGCAAAAATCTCAAGGTTCAATTAAATTTGAATAATGTCAATTATTTTCTAGAAACCTCTTTCATCCTATGACATTAGCACATGTTAGCTTGTTAAGGGTGCTAGCCCCTTATTCCAAAACGAAAGTGTACTAATAGTATTAGGGGTCGTTTGGTTCGGGGTAATAATCTAAAGGAATGAAAATCAGCCGGCCCCATCTTTTTTGATGGTGTTTGTTATGCCATTTTTGCATTCCCTTTCTCATTCCTCACTCTCCCATTCTAACACTTTTTCATTCTCTCTTCCCCCTATCTTTTGAATTCCCTTTCCCCACTCTCTACCCAACCACCACCCAGCCGCCGCACAAACTGCCCAACCATAAGCCTAACCACCAAATCAACCACCCACCTCCCCTCCCCCACCTTCACTAGCGTTGCATCAAGTAGCCACCCCAACCACCGAAACCATAACCTCCCTCTCATCTCTAACAACCTCGAATATCCCACTCGCCAGCGCTTGAAACAACCGCCACTACCTGAAACAACTACCCCTAGCTTCACTGCCCCTCCCCTTACCCTGTAAATCCCCATTCGAAAACCATTACAGTCCAAGTTAGGCAACCCAAATATAATATCCATCATCTCTATACCAACAATCATTACAAACTAAATCAATCAACAAAAATCAACTTATCAATTTCAGTTAAATTTCAATTTTGATTATCAATTATTTGATTATTGTAAAATTTAGGTGGTTTTTTAGATTCACCTACGAAATTTAGGGTTTTTGACAGCGAGGGGAGAGGGGGGTGTGACGAGTCGAGGGGGATAGGTGTGAGGGGCGGTGGCAAGGGGGTTTTGTTTTGAGGTTGTTAAAGTTTAGAGGGTGGTTAGGGTTTCAGTGGTGGGGTTGATTGTTTGAGCCGCCGGAGACGGTGGGGAAAGGGAGAGTAGGCAGTGAGCTAGATGGTTTGCTTGGTGGTGGGAGTTGGGTTGGGTGGTGGTGTGGTGATTGTCGATCATTACCTTAGACAAAACAAATAAGCTATTAGATCAAAGGGCTTATCTTTCCTTTCTTCTCCTTTTCCTTTCCTAATCTAATCTCTTTCCCTTTCCCCTCCACCAAACAAACGGCTCCTTAGTTTATTAAGATGAGTTTGGTGAAAAAAAAAACCGCTTAATCTGAAAGGCCACTTTAGAGTACCATTTGGTTGGTGTTTGTACCTTTGGAAAAATTAATTATGATCAATTTTGTTGGTTTTTTTATCTTAAGCTTTTGCCGAGGCCCATGCATGCTTCATCAAGTCTGGTTGAAGTAGGTTATTACTTTGTATATTACGAATATAAAATCAAGCATATAACTAGCCTATAAGTTTTGCTTCTCGTCTAATTTTGTAACGCCATGATTCTTTGCTTCTTGGCGCCTCAAATGGAGATCGATCATAATATAAGCGATGTGTAGCATGATCATAATATTACATGCCCTCATAATTTGTTATGTTAAAAAAATTATATTTGTTGTCATATTGCCGTTTTTGATCAATTAAGTAATGAACTCTTATTTTGTTAATTGAAGTACATGAAGGCCATGCAAATTATGCAATAAACATGAGAAAAATTTTCCCCTAAAATAAATAGCAAAAACAAATAATTAAAATCATCAAACAATGTTGTGCAACCTTTTCATGCCAAGAGGAAGCCCTCTTAAGACTTTTGTATAAGTCTATTATAAGATCTCTCCATGGAAAGCTAGTAATGAGCAACTAGAGATCTTTTCTTCTCTCTTCTCAGACAACAGAAGGAAGTAGTACATTGAACAGTGACGGAGCCACAATTTAGTAAGTGGAGTCCCTTGACCGGGGTTAGTCCTAAAAATATGTTATGCCAAGAGCAACTGGATTGTAAAAATATGCTATAATAATAAATAAAAAGTTGTCCGCCTTTTCATTATTCACATCCCGATAAACACAATTAAATATTTCCTAATCTCTTCATACTCATCAATTTGACTGCCCTTCGTAAAAGGTGGGCAGTGGTTTTGGGCCATGCCGAGGTAAGCCATGAAACGGCAAACCAACACCAATAACAACAACTACTACTACTACTAAACAACAACTACTACTAATACTAGTAAACAACAACAACTACTACTACTAGTAAACAACAACAACAACAACTACTACTACTACTACTACTACTACTACTACTACTACTACTACTACTACTACTACTACTACTGTTACTACTACTCCTACTGCTCCCTCTACTGCTGCTCCTGCTCCTGCACCTGCTCCTCCTACTACAACTACAACTACTACTACTTCTATTACAACAACTGCTACTACTACTACTGTTGCTACTGCTACTGCTACTGCTCCTGCTGCTACTGCTACTGCTACTGTGCTGCTACAGCTACTACTACTGCTACTGCTACAGCTATTGCTACTACTACTGCTGCTACTGCCGCTGCTACTACTACTCCTACTCCTACTGCTCCTCCTCCTCCTCCTCCTCCTCCTACTACTACTACTACTACTACTACTCCTCCTCCTCCTCCTCCTCCTCCTCCTACTACTACTACTACTACTACTACCACCACCACTACTACTACCACTACTACTACGACCACCACTACTACCACCACTACTACCACCACTACTACTACCACTACTACTACTACCACTACTACTACTACTACTACTACTGCTACTACTACTGCTCCGCTACTGCTACTGCTACTCCTACTCCTACTCCTACTCCTACTCCTACTCCTACTACTACTACTACTATTACTACTACTACTACTACTACTACTACTACTACTACAACTACTACTACTACTAACTAGGTGGACCGAAAACCCTGAATTTGCAATTTTGTTGGATCGGAGACTGGATCTGAAAAAAAAACGGTTTGGACGGGACTTGACCTGAATTTTTAGGTCTGATCTGATATTTCAAAATGATTATTTTTTTTATTGTAAGAATGCAACTAATCTATGGTTGGACCTCTAAATGCAAATTTTGCTTTAAAGCTCATATATAAACCATCAAATGTCCAAATTACATCAAGTTAAACTGCAAAAAATATATGGTTTACATATTACAAGTGTTCAAATCACTTAAAGTTTACAAAAGTCCATTAAATATTCAAATACATCAAATGGTTTTTCTTTGCACTCAGACGACCTTTGTAAATCAATTGAACAAGTCAACATATCTTCACCCAAAGATGTACCTTTAAATTCTATTATGATGGAAGTAGAGAAAAATATGAACATAGTGAACATAATTAAATAAAAACAATTCATGAAATAATTAATTCATTGTACATACCTTTCTTAACTTCCTCCAATTCTCCCAAATTTTCCTCCTTATCAATTCCCGTCATTCAGTTAACTCGAAGCCAATCATTTGAAAATATGAGTGCTTCTGTTGTCTTTTATTGAAAAAATAAAGAATTAATTTAGATAAAAAAAGTAAAATAAGTAAAATAATGAACTTCAAACCAAAAAGAATGAACAAATGCATTACCTTTGTAGTTAATGAACTCCTAAATTGATCAAGATGACGACTACCCGCACTAAAATCATATTTGGAAGCAACCGAAGACAATGGAATATCTAATATGTCTCAAGCCATTCGTGAGACAATAGGATATCGATGTACGTCTATTCCTACTCCACCGAGTAAGGAATCCGATTCTTCAGCTTCTCCTAATTGTTCATTTAGGTACCTTTCAACCTCTTAGCTTTATCCCTAACACTTCTTGCATAAGCTTCCCCACCCAACCCCCCCCCCCTTGCATAACATCATTCTCATTTGAATCAATTGCCATATCATCAACTCTCTCATCGCCTCCAACAACACTTTGTCCACATTGAAGAGCAAACTTAGCTCTATACTCATCAAAAAAAGGAAAAGCTACATCTTGCACATCCTTTGCAACTTTCTTTCCATCTTTCTCTCCATAAATATCACAAAGTGTTACTTTGACAACTTCAAATTTATGTCGTGGATCAAGTATTGTAGCAATGTAAATCAATTTGTTCATTTTATCCATATTTCCCTAATTTTTGTCAATTTTTTTCATGGAAATAGATATTTCTTTAAGTTCTCATCTAAACTTTTTTGCCAATTATTCAACATGTTATATACAACAGCAATCTCAAACAAGCCTTTGTTACTAGTAGCATAAAGAGAATTAGAAATGTGACGAGTTAACAAGTAAAACCCTTACAAAATTATTACTAAACTCTCCACATTTTTCCAATCCTCAAGCTCGGAGGGCCTTTCATTATCTTTTGAACTTCCACCATTAGGAAAAGAGATACTATGGAAAACACGTTGAAATTTATAGTTGTGTTAAGCATGGTAAATGTTGAATTCCAACGAGTTGACACATCAAAAGACAAAGAAGACTTGCTATCAATGTTAGCTTTTTGAACCAATTCTATAATTCTTTGTATTCTTGCTGGAGAATTTTTAACATACTTAACTACATTTCTAACTCTATTAATGCACAAACCATGCTCTTTAATGCCATCCTATACAATCAAATTAACAATATGAGTAATGCATCTAACATGAACAAATTTTCCATTACCAACATATCCCATTCTTCGAACCACTCTTCTTAAGTGTGCACAAGCAACATCATTAGAACTAGCAATATAAAACAATTACAGTAGACAATTTGTCTTCAATACCCCAACACTCCATACATGCCTCAATGCTTTTCCAATAGCTTCACTATTATGACGAAAAATTAGATAAAAATTAATAATTTTTTATGCAATTTCCAATCACTATCAATATAATGTGCAGTTAGACACATATAATTAATTCTTTGAATTGATGTCCAAGTATCGATTGTGACACAAATACGATTGCAATTATGTAGGGTGTCTTTTAACTTTGATTTCTCATTGTGATAAAGTTGAAGAGAATCACAAGCCATAATAGTACGAGATGGTATGTTAAATCTAGTACATGCAAAATTCATCAAATGCTTAATCCTACTTTATCTACAAATCTAAAAGGCAATTCATCAACAATGATAATATAAGTCAATGCATCCCTAACATCCCTCATACTTCAACCTACCATCACCATTCTCATTATTTCCCTCCCCAGTTTAAAAATACAATTCAGCTTGTTTTCCTTTACCCTTGTCCTTATTAGACAGATTAGCAAGACAATTGTCAGAATGTTTTTTAACATTTTTTTTACCCATGAAGAGTACCATCAGCAGCAAAAGTAGAAGGGAAAAACTTACATTACGCACGTGGTTTTCCATCTTCTACATATTCCATGTAGTGCTCGCAATACACTGCTCTACTGCTTTTCTAATCAAATATTGGCGTCCCTCCATTAGTTGCTGGAGACAAGGTGTTTCTCTACTCTTCAATATCGATCCTACCCACCTCATCAATGTTTTTCTCAACTATTCAATATCGATCCTACCCACCACATCCATTAAAGTTTGTGCACTTACAACTTTAGAGCTCTCCATCTATAATGGTAGGGACAGTTGTATACCTATCAAAAATAACCTACTACTCTAACTATGTAGACAGGGAAGTAGGGATCGTATCCGCAGGGAAGCAAGCAATTCTACTAACTCTAAAAAGTTACTCTGCCGTAACGGGCCTTTGAGTTTTGGGTTTTGACTAACAAGTTGACTACTAGTACTAATGAAATTAAGCACTTGTAAATAACACTATAACTAAGCCAAGGACGTCATTTCCCTACAGACCAACCAATAAGTTGCAATACAAATGATTAACCGATTATTGACTTCCGGAACTAAGGTTCACTAATTCTCTCGAATCTAGTCTCCTTCAAAACTCCGCTACTGGCTCTTGCTCACTTAGACTCGTTTTGCCTATTGTCCTTGTGATATAATTGTGGTAATCTTACCTTTTGGTATCGATTTCGACAATATCAAACTAACAATTAAACTTGGCCAGTATTTAACTAAAAGCAATATAAATTGACAACAAGGATTCAAGAACAACAACAATTAAATTAACAATCATGAACAAAACATCAGGAACGATTGGTAGATCCCCTAACCCTAGAAAGGAAACTACTCACTCATGATTGAAATTAAAGAAACTAAAACAATAAAGGAAAACAAAACTATAAACATAATTGAAACTAATAAATGAACAATAATTATTAAACTAAATCTAGAACAAGAAACTAGGGCACAAGAGAATAAGAAAACTAAAACTAAAAACATAAACTAAAACAAAAAAATAAAACTAAGCACGAATTAAAAGAACTAGAATTAAAGATTTAATAGAAACCTGAACTTTTTATTAAATTGAACGATTGAAAGAACTCCATAAGAGATCTTCTAGAGAGAGAAACTAACTTAAACAAGGATTTTAGAATAATGACAATGCGTATGTAAACCCTAGGGAAAATTACATTAAGTACATAGTCGAAAATAGGAGAAACGAAGCCCAAAACGCATAAAATTCACTGTGCCCGGCCGGCCAAGCGTGATGCACCTGGACAGGGGCACAGTGCACTCGGGCCGGGTGGATTGATCAGGGAGCCTTTGGGCTTCCGGCTTCGCTCGTAACTTCTAAAACTCGACTTCTAAACTTCCCAACAGCTTCTAAACCATGTCCTAGCCTTCTTAAAGCTTCTCAAAGTGGTCAAGACTCTCACTAACTTGCCAAGTGCTCAAGATAAAGCGAAAACCGACACGAAAGCATCAATTCCTGCAAAAATGACAAACCAAAGCAACAAGCACTAAAAGCAACCAAAGTTAGTAGAATGTGCTGAAAAGAGCCTTGATAGAGCCAAAAACCAATAAAAATGGGGGCAAATAATAAATATAAAATGAACTTATCAAACTCCCCCAAGCCAAGCCTTTGCTGATCCTCAAGCAAACAACTAAACAGACAATGACTTCACCCCTTTAACTTTTCAATACAAATCAACTCAGGCAATTTCGAGCATGTAAGTTCCTCAACCAACCCATCAAAATTCCTTGACCACCATCGACTTGGATCAAAATCAATAAGCCAACCATGCAAGAAATAGAAGTCGATGACTAGATTAGCTCACTCGGTTTCATTCCACACATATAATTGAGCATAAAAAATGAGGCTCACCCTTTTTTCCAAATAAGAATGCAAATGCAATGATATACGTGTTTTATGTTGTGTTTTTCCCTCATTTTCGGTTGATTCTTGTGCTAAATAGTTAAGTTTGTGGCTTTGTTTTGATTAAATATCGTATTTTGATGTTAAGTTATGTTTTGGAACGGTTTGCTCCACCTCAACCACCGGGTTTCAGCAGACCACCACCTCTAGCACCACTCCCAATAACTCCACAGCCAACTAGCAATGAGATTTCAAAACTGAAGAATATGATGATGCAAATGCATAAAGCCATGGAAGCTATGCAGGCCCACAATCGACAATTGGAGACTCAAGTAGCCCAAATTGCTCAATCATCAGCTTAAAGGCAACAAGGCCAACTTCCTCCTCAACCTTCTCCATCAAATGCTTCATCAAGCAATCCACCTCGTGATCATTGCAATTCCATTGCAACAATGAGCGGTACTTACTATGAAGGTCCTAGAATGCCTGATGATGGTGATAACAGGGCTGCAGATGGAACAAAGAAGACTAGTTCGGTTGTTATTGAAGACCTTGAAGAAGTAGCTGCAGAAAAGGAGAATGAAGTGCCAAAGGAGAAGGAAGCACCAAGGAAGCAAGCTCCAGCAGCAGATTCAGTTACTGATACAATTCCTCCCTTAAAGGTACCGTTACCCTTTCTAAACATGGTAACTAGGAGTAAGAACGATAATCACTTTCGTAAATTCCTTGAAATAGTTAAAAATTTGCAAGTTACTGTGCGTTTCACTGATTTAATTACACAAGTGCCTACTTATACTAAATTTTTGAAAGATATTTTAAGCAGGTAACGTGAGTTGAATGTAAAAGAGACAGTTGCACTCACCGAGGAGTGCAGTGCGATCCTTCAAAATAAATCTCCTCCTAAGTTGAAGGATCCTGGCAGTTTTTCAATTCCATGCAATATAGGTCCTCTATTTATTGATAAGGCTCTATGTGATTTAGGAGCTAGTGTAAGTGTGATGCCCTTATCAATTTGTAAGAAGCTTGACATGGGAGAACTTAAATTTACTAATGTTACTTTGCAGATGGCGGATAGAACTATAAAATACCCTAAGGGTGTTTTAGAGGATGTACCTGTTAGAGTAGGAAAACTTTTCATTCCAGTTGATTTTGTTGTCCTTGATATTGATGAGGATGCTCATATCCCTATCATTCTAGGTAGACTTTTCTTACATACTGCAGTTGCCGTCATTGATGTTAAAAATTGAAGTTTAACCCTTTCTGTAGGGGATGATAAAGTGACATTTAATCTTAATAATGCAATGAAAAATCCCATGTTAGAACAGCCATGTAATACAGTTTACACTTTTAATGAGATTGTTCATAATAACTTGCCTCGATCCCCTGATAAGGATGTTCTGGAGCCCTCTTTGTGTTTGGATTCTATTGCTGGTGACGGAGATAGTGATAATAATGAGACATATCAGGATCCAAAGAAAAAGAAATCGCGCCCTAAGAAGCGTCGGAAGCCTCGAAAGTCCTCCTCACATGCTTGTGGAGTGAAGAAAACAAATTTTGAGGTTGCTAGCAAAGAACATGGGGTATTTGAACATACAATAACCCCAAATTGCTTTGGGTGTTTAACTACATAGGGCTCACGTTCACTCTTTGATCCACCTTGAGTTCTAAGGTAATTACAGTCAAGCTAATGACCTTAAACAAGCGCTTTGCGGGAAGCAAACTGTAGGTTAGTAGTTTCTTTCTCCCTCTAGCAATGAGGACATTGCTATGTTCGGCTTGGGGGAGGTAAGTATTTTATTGCTTTCCCATTTTATTAGTTAGTTTTATTGCTTTATTAGCTTAGTTTTATTGCGTTCTTAGGACTGTTGCATGGTTTGTACCATTCATTAGGAATGGGAGTTTACATGTGACCAAAAAGATTGTACTGTTTTCTTAGGTTTAATTTTAGAGAGAATTAGCTTAATGGATTATTCGTGTCCCAGTTGAGTTTTATTGTTAGAATTGACTGCTTCTGTACCCCTGTGCTCATTTTGAAAACTTTATGACTCTTGACTGCGGATGGATCCACATGTGTGATTTGTTGGCTATGACTTGAATTTGATTGCTTGATTTCCTTTTATTAGTAAACTCTTCTCAACCTTGCTTGGGTCTTGGACTTGAACTGTGTTAACGGGAGGATTTCAGCCACTTTTGAATATAAATTCATTCATATTTTCCTTTCATGTGTGCTTAGTTCCTGGTGCAATTATGATCTTGGGTTTGATTTTGGATTCTAGTAACTTTAATTATGGATTTTGTGTATGTTGTGCATGATAAAAGGCTCTCAGTTCTTCTTTTGAGCTTCAGAATTTCATTTCCCACATTTATATTTTCCCTTGATCCCATTTTTTGAGCTTTTATCCCTTTCATTTGTATTTTAGCCACATTACAAGCCTATTAGCCCTATTACATAATGTATTATATGCCCAAACTTGGTTTGTGGGAGTAGAAGTAGTTGTGATGTTGTTAAAATAAAGTTTTGAAGGGTGTTATGGAGGATTGATGGTGAAATAGTTGGAAATGTTGTTGTTGAAAGTTAAGTTATAAAGTTTCACATATAAGGCTCTACATACCAATGTCTAGGCTGTTGTAGTTAATTAAAAAGTCATATTTTATTCATGGCCTAGTTATGTATGTGTGATGATTATGTTTATTGTTTATTGAATTTTAAGCAAAAACAAATCATTAAAAGTCGTGAAACTATGTTTTATTATGCATGAAAAATAAAGTGAAAATTTTTTTTCATGAAAGCATAATAAAGTTGAAAAAAAAAAGGATGAAATAAAAAGAAAGAAGTTTAAAGTTTGTGAAATAGTGGTTGATGTTGAATTATGAGAAGTATGGTGTTGATGTGAAAAATGAAGAAATGTTTGGTCAGATTTGGTTGAATTGGATGATGGAGAATGTTGATGATTTTCCTCGATTTTATATGTGTATACCCCGCATTCCACCACATTATCCCAAGTTTATATCCTACCCATCATCCTAGCCACGTAACAAGCTTATTAAAGTCCTATTTGATCTTCGTGCACTTGCTATGGTTATTGTGAAGTGAATCCTTTATCAAGGTCGTAGAGTATTAATTGCATTCCGAGTCGACACTTAGGATGAGTGGATACCTGTAGACACCTAATTTAGTCCCCCTGTCCCGCAGCAGGACTCTATGATGATTAAAAAAACTCATTTCTCTAGAAGATTGGATAATCGAGTATACTTGGGCATAAAAATAAATCTCGGATATTATAAAATTTCCATTCTTATTTAACGGACCTTTTATCCCAATGCCTCTTTTATTATTTTAAATAAATAAATAAAATAAAACTAAATTAAATTAAAAAGATCTTTCAAAAAAAAATGTAGCGCGTTTAATTTAGTCTTGCTGACAGCTCAGCGTGACTAACTTAGCAGCGCTACCCTAGTAACGTTGTAGGGTTTCCTGCGCTACCGGGCCAGCGCGATTCAGCGTACCGCGCTAGCAGCCCAGCGCGATTAGGGTTCCCACGCTGTTATAAAAACCTTCCTTTCCTTCATTTCTGAAAAAAACTTTTTTTTTACTTATTCTCTCCCTCATACTTAATTAATCCGATTATTGCTTTTAAACAACCTTATCTTTTATAATAATTATTTATTATTTATTTGCTATTTATTTTAAAAAAGTTGCTACAAATTTTGATAATATTGAAACAATAATTCGACTGTGCCCAAATTAACACTCGACGACTCCAATCTTCATACCAGAAGTGGTACGTTTCCTGAGAGCCCTAAAAATCAAACTTGTGGATTTGTTGTTGTTGGTTTTCCGAATCATTTACCGCTTTTATCATTATGTTTTTGTTAAAGGGCTTAATTTGAATTAATTTATCACATTAAACTAAGATAATTTTTGGACAAATTGTATCATGCTAGGAACCTTGAATTAATCTTAACGACGATTTGACTAAATTATTAGGTTTTATGTGATTTCACCTTAATAATAGTAATTTTGTGTTAGGTTGTAAATTATTATTTTGTGGTTCTTTATATAATTTGTGCATAATTGAGAGAAAACTAGTAATGGCCGCCTACGGGCTAATATGACGCACTCCGCCATATTAGTACCTTCACCCCCGAATCCAACCTTTGGTTCGTAAGATCATAACTTGGAGTCATCCCCATGGGATCGAAAGGGTTATTCGTGCAATTTAGATTATCGTCCCGTATTCGTGTCCCATTCGTAATCAATCTAAATACACGGTTTATGAGTTTGATTCCTAAAACTCATTGGTGACTCCTTACTAGCATCATCCGTATTCGTATATTATTATTTCACTCGAAAACAGATAATTAAAAAAACAAAAAAAAAACACCAAAATAGCGTAGCGCGACATACTTTGTCACGCTAACGTCGCAGCGTCACAAAGCTTGCCGTGCTACACTCGCAGCGTGACAAACTTTGTAGCGCTGCACAGTCAGTGTGACAAACTCTGTCACGCTACCACACTAGCGCGACTGAAATTCCTACGCTCCCGTTGTTTTGCAAAACACTTCTAAAAAAGTCCATTTTACCTTTCCTTAAGCCAATTTTTTAGGTCTAACTTGACCTATGGACGGTTTGGGAAAGGTGACCAAAAAATTGGGGACCCAAAAATCCGGGACCCCTACAGTGGCGACTTCACTGGGGACTATAAGAGGGCGAGCCTTGAAAATTTTCTCTTAATCATACACTTATTATATTTAGAACATTTGCATTTTTTTAGTCATATTGCATACATGTAACATACACTTGGCCTCCATGTGTTTGAAACATGCCTTAGGATTACCGTGATACTTCTACATTTCGGGGAGGAACTATTGACTTGGTGGGGCCCATGGTCTCTAAGCAACCGAGCAAGATAGAACCTTATCCCAACTACATCAATTTCTAAGCCGCCCATGGTACTTAGATGGGAGAAACTTCATATCTAACGGTTATTATACCGCAAAGTGTTGGAGCACACTCCTTAGATGTAGACCCTTTTTGACTGACCGTAGTTTGACTGCATTATTTAGTAATTATTTGCTTCCTTTTGTTTATAAAGTGGCTTGTTTTTCTTTTTATATTTGTGGCATTGTAGATTTTCTGAGGTTTTCAAATCAATTTTATCACAATATATTATGCTACCTAAATTAATTGATTACGTAAAATATTTTCCATAATTTTAAATTATATTCTTTGATATCATTTGATTGCTTGAAGATTTTTATGCACCAATATATTTGATTTAGTTAATAATATTCGAAAGATATTATTAATCAAATCCTTGATCTTCTTAGGATTTGATTAATGGAATCTTTGATTAATAGAAACTAACTTATACACTTAACATTTATTAGAAAATTCAAATAATTAACGATTTCAAAAATACTTTAACTTTTGAGATTTTTAATAATTCGAATCTTTGGAAATTTACTAATTAATTCCTTTCATTTAGAATTTTATTATTTAATTCCAAATTTCTAATAAATCACTATCTCACTTTCCTTGTATCATTTTCAAAAAATCAAACACTTAGAATAATTTTTTGTTTTAAACTCAAAAAAATCCATCAAGGTTAATTATGATATTTATATTTTTATTAATTTTATTTTTCCTATGAACTTCCCATCAATTAACCTTGATTGTTATAACTCTAATTGTTGAGTCTCGTTTCTTTTCTTCTATTTTTCTTCTATTTTTTTTTTTTTTTTGTCTTCCTCATCATCTCTTGTAAGGATCCAATAATGATAACTGAAAATTACTAATTGCTTGACAATGCACGATTTTGATCAATGTTTTTAATGACTCACATACAAATAACATCATCACCCAACTTTCAGAGTTCGGTCAAAATAGGCCCATTTAGGCCTAAATAACGTATATATGGGCAACATGGACATGAATCCAAACCCATTAAATACAAATTTAATGATAACTTAGCAAAATCAAGAAACTTGCAGCGTAACTAACTCTACAACGCTACACAAACACGCAACTCTTCTAATTGCGCTACACTGTTAGCATCACAGTTATAACGTACCTTGCTAGTGCTACTTCTTTTGTCACGCTACAAAGCTAGCGCTAGAACTTTTTTTGCGCTAAAAAGTCATGTATTTGATCTGAATACTTTTGATGAATATGTAGTATTTATTTGAAATTACTCATACACATTTAAATCATAATTAACCCCAACTAAAAGGGCTTTAAGTTATTTTAGAGCCCATTATGGTTCAATAAGAACCCACTTTGGGTTTTTTTTTTCAACATTTTATCTATTAACACATACTGAATGGACACATTCTTGTAAGTGCAATCATTATAATATGAATTGCAAGGGTTGCTACATATTATTGGCATACAAAATGATGAAAAATGATGTAAACAAAAGAAAATTTGTTTGCTTTAGAAAGTGATAATATGTGCTATATTACTACTTTTTTCTAAACACTCCATCCCACCTTTGCATCAAACGCTTCATTCTAAGTGTTTCAATTCTGAGCCCATGGTTCAACCTACTCCTAAATGTTTGATTTAGAATCTATTGATCAATAGACCCAAGGTCTATAGTTTGGACTGAAATTTAATGAAGTTTCAATCAATTATGGTCATTATTTAAAAATTTTCAAATGAAAGCTCAAGAAAATCCGAAGAACATTATTCAAGACGATGTAGACGCATACATACAGGAAACATGATTTGGACCAAAACTAGAACTCCATTCAGTTTCCTAGTTTAATTTCTCTCTTTTCTTTTCTGCTTCTTTCATGGTAGAGTTCGAGACTTATGCTGCTAAGTATCATTTATGTANTGCTGCCAAGTATCATTTATGTACTAATCTCAACTATCAATAAAATAAAATTCATTTCATCTTCAAATTGTACATTCTCTCTCTACTCATTATCTTGCTTAAACAATTACAAGTGAATGAACTCATCAAGTTGAGTTAATCAACATGGCAATCAAGAACAAGTTAAAGCATAATTGGCATAATATAGACTACGTTGTTCATATCAAATGCACCCTCAATTTGACGCATCCACACCTTGAACAACTTACTCTATATTTTACATCCTTTAAATTAAATGTGTCAATTACTTAATTAAGTTATTAAAGCAAAGTGGTTCAAATAAGTTCTCTTTTGGGAAACAAACTTTACTTTATTAACCATAGACTCAGTCGTCACGAGCCTAAAAGTTTAATTGAGGCTCAATTTAAGTCTCAAAAATTGGGGGCTCACTCCAAGTCCACTTAGTGTTTATTTAAAGATGCAATACACAAACATAAGAGGCACCTTTGAAACCCTAAAAATGTCTCCCTTATCTTGAATAACCTATATTATGATCCACTTTCTTGGTAGCCCGTTTGCGCCTAAACACATAGCTTGTTTCTTTCAACCTACATCAAACTTAGCCTGGGGATGGGAATGCTACGAGGACATAAATTAAAAAGCAACTCCATAAAGCAAATATATAATGTTAAAGCAGCTCTGATTTTCAATTCAAACAAATGGAAATGCATGAAAAGTTGTCAACAAGTAAAATTTTAAATAATAGAGTTGCTCAAGTTTAAGAACAAGTTTGTAGCATAGTTTGGGTTAATTATGGGTATTTGAGCCTTCTTTTCCATTTCTTTCTTACACCCTAAGCTTAGCCACGATACAACCCTGAAAAAGCCCTCCTTGAGGTGTAACAAAATTGCAAAAAACTTGTGTCTTTACCTTTAACACATCAATAACTCAGAAGCAAGAGCTACGTAAGACCTGATTCCAACTCGAATTGGATACGTATGCAACCTTTCATAAGGTGCGGTCTTAATAGTCCTACATCTTAAGGACAGGTAACATGAGTAAAATTTTAAGGGCCCATGAAAAAAAAAGGGTCCTTTGAACACAAGACTCACCTAAGGTCTTGGATACTGTTTTATTTTAGGACGCACAACCGTCCTTAAAAGAAAATTGCCTTAATGTCACATAAAGCAAGTCATGTTCTTCTACACATATCATCCTTCTTTCCTTTTTTCACACATACTCTTCTTCATCAAGCTTCTTTCCTTTCTAATGCTCATCATCATCAACCCTTGTAGTGTCATCTTTTAACTCAAACACTCACATACTTCCTTTACTCATTCCTTTTTATTCCGCAAAATCATCCAACTTCTTCATTTTCTCTTAAAGAATGAATTTTCATAGCTATCTTATGCCTATCCATGGCAGCATGAAGCATCACTTTGACTCCATATCATCCTCTCATCACCAAAATCTTTCCTATCTCTTCTAGTTTTGGTCTTCATAAACTTGGCAACTCGTCTACTTCAAGCATTATCATATTCAACACTTCAAAACTTAAGCAAGCATTTATAATATTGATTTCTTATTTCTCTAAAGAGATTCACATTACTAATAGCCAATAGTTGAATTTGAAACAAACTTCTCAAACAAGACAATCACGAAAGTATAAGATGATGGCTCATAATCTAAGAACAAATGAGCAAGCTAAAATTATTCCCCTTTGAATCATAATCGTTAAACTTGTACGTGCCACAAGCCCTTGTGCACTTGTTCCCATTGAGCATGCGCGTTTGTGCAAGCCCCTATTATACAACAACTGTAATCAATTTTGGATCCTTAACTTCTACTATTCTTTCTTCCTCATTCTCCTCGTACAAAAAAATAATCATATTTTTTTTCAAAAAAAAAAAAATCTATTTAGGGGAAGTTGAGACACCCCCATCCCTTGCTTCCTACTAACTCATGCTATGGCACCTCCGTGTTCATTTGTGCATATTTTTTTGTTGTTTTCCCCGTGCTTATTTGTAGCTAATTTGAGCATATAACTAACTTGTACATACTCTTCTAGCTAGCTTTGCATACATATTTGTGACCTTTCTTGTTGCTACAAGTCTCCATACTTACACCACCTTATACACCCTGGGGGCTGTGTTCTTTTCAAAATTAGTTATGAAGCGACTTGCTTCAAAATCTCATTAAGCTTATGACATTTGCTTGTTTCCCCTTATGAAAAAAAAAACATGGAAGTTGTCTCACTTGAAACTTCATTTTGGCGATTATTTTTTGGGAGTACGTCGGATAACCCTCCACAAACTATTGCCATCCCCCCCTACTCGGACCCTCGGTCTCGAAATATAGCGCATTAGTTATATGTCAAAGGTAAAAGGCCCAAGGTCTAATCAATAATACAAGAACAATTAATGAAGTTAAACTTGAAAAGCTTTCACACAAAAATAAAAAGAGCTAGAAAATTAAAAGGCGTAGCATCACAGACTTTGTAGCGCTAAATGAAGAGCGCCACAAAATTTTCAGCGCTCCATAGCGTAGCGCAACAAAGTTTGTCACGCTACAGCAGCAGCGCAACTAATTTTCTTGCGCTATGTTATTTGAGGTAAAATTAAGAGCATTTTTACTTTTATCATACCAAATGATGGGATAATTGATTTCTTATTCTTGGAGCACGTTGCATCATAAATATTAAGAGCATTTTCATTTTTGGTTATAAATTAAGAGCTCATTACTCTTATAATTAAAATAAATTAATCAAGGTCTAATCAATAATACAAGAACAATTAATAAAGTTAAACTTGAAAAGCTTTCACACAAAAAAAAGAGCTAGAAAATTAAAAAGGCGTAGCATCACAGACTTTGTAGCGCTAAATGAAGAGCGCCACAAAATTTTCAGCGCTCCATAGCGTAGCGCAACAAAGTTTGTCACGCTACAGCAGCAGCGCAACTAATTTTCTTGCGCTATGTTATTTGAGGTAAAATTAAGAGCATTTTTACTTTTATCATACCAAATGATGGGAAAATTGATTTCTTATTCTTGGAGCACATTGCATCATAAATATTAAGAGTATTTTCATTTTTGGTTATAAATTAAGAGCTCATTACTCTTATAATTAAAATAAATTAATCAAGAGCATTTTCACTTTTTGATTATTAATTAAGAGCCCATTACTCTTATAATAAACTAAACAAGAGCACTTCTCAGTAGTTCATGGAGCATTATACTACTTCATTCTATAACATCATTTAGAGAATCATTTGCCAAAGCACTTTTGTTTAATAAAATAAAAGCATACTACTCTTACAATGCTTGGAGCATTCTTCAATAACCTGTTATAAAACAAACTTTTTTTTCATATGCTTGAACATTTGTATGACTACATTTAAATAAGTTATAACAAATAATTCTCTAAATCAACATGTAAGCACAAATTCATCTCATATTTCTCAAAATTATCTTAATTAAAGAATGTTTGAGATAGAAGCACTTACATTACAAAAGAAGAAGCACTTAAAGGAAAAAGCAGAGTAGCGCAAGACAATGTGCTACGCTTACACCTCAGCGTCACAAACCCAAACACGCTGCCTCAGTAGCGCGACTAACTCTACCACGCTACAACATGTAGCGCGACTAATTCTACAGCGCCATCACTCAAGCCCAGCAATGAAACCACGTCAATGTCCCTACACAACACTACCATGTATTATCAATTCTACATCAACTTTTATAATTTGAGCAACCTTTCAAACACAACAAATGAAGAAACGCTCACTTGGGAGCGTGATAGCAGCAACCGCGCTGAAGGTCTTAGCGCTGTTTCTACTGTCACGTTGACGCATCCGCGTGGTTGGCTTTGTGACGCTACAAGGCTAGCGCTCTTGACTGTGCTTTGTTGTACTTTCAAATGCTTTGACTTTGTTTTTGTTGTTAATCCCTTTTCTCACTCCTTTATCCAAAATACTCAAAAGGAAAAATACATTGAGTTAAGGTTTGTGATTTTATGACAACGTCATTAGCTTTTGTCAACAATTCTAGTAAATAAGCGAATTTACTCCAAAAAAGTAATAATGAGCGAATTTATTACATTTTTTCAATAATTTCGGTAAATAAACGAATTTACTCAAAATAGTAATAAATGAGCGAATTTATTACATTTTTTTCAATAGTTTCGGTAAATAAGCGAATTTACTCAAAACGTAATAAATGGGCGAATTTATTACCTTTTCTTCAAATATTCTTAGTATATAAGCGAATTTACTAAAAATAGTAATAAATAAGCGAATTTATTACATTTTCTTCAAACACTTTTTTAGTAAATAAGCGAATTTACAAAAATAGTAATAAATAAGCGAATTTATTATCTTTTCTTCAAACACCTCTTTAGTAAATAAGCGAATTTACTAAAATAGTAATAAATAAGCGAATTTATTTACTTTTTTTCAAACACTTCTTTGGTAAATAAGTGAATTTACTAAAATAGTAATAAATAAGCAAATTTATTACCTTTTCTTCAAATATTCTTAGTAAATAAACGAATTTACTAAAATAGTAATAAATAAGCGAATTTATTACCCTTTTGTGTTCAGATATTTTAGTAAATAAGCGAATTTACTAGATTAGTAATAAATAGACTAATATATTACTTTTGCTTATAAAATTGAATTTACAATGTTTTAATAAATAAACGAATTTATTAAAACTCATTTTCTATATTTCGATTTCAAAGTAAGAAAGTCGATTAATTAGAAAATAACTATTCCAATTTTCGAAAACAAAAAGGTTTTTTATGTTCTGGAAGCCATTGCTTTCTAAAATCTTGATACACGCATTGGTTAATAAGGAGCCCTCAGTTCCGAATATGGAAGTCTCGAAAAGCGATTCGAGCATACTTTGATTTTCGTCTTACTCAGACTCAATCAAAGTGGGGGCTAACTGTAGACATCTAATTTAGTCCCCGGTCCCGTGGTAAGACTCCATGATGAACAATAAAACCCACTTCTCTAGATTATTGGACTTAATTTTATATAAGCTCAATATTTGATTTAAAAAAAAAAAAAAAGAAAAAAAAAACGAGTTTTAGCGTAGCACGACTCAGCAAGTCGCGCTGACGAAGCAGCGTGACAAGTAAAACAGCGCTAGCTGCGCAGCGTGACAGCTTGTGTCACGCTGGCTGGTCAGCGTTATTAAACTTGTAACGCTACCTGGCCAGCGTGATAAAACCTGTCGCGCTACACATTTTTCTTATAAATACCCTTTTTTCTCCTCTAAAACGATCCTCTTGACTTTCTTGATTTTTTCTACCCATTCTCACACTTCCAAAACCGATTCTCTTATTCTCCTAAACCTACTTTCTCTCTCTTTATTCTCCTCCTCTTTACACTTAAACTTTTCTCCATCAAATTATCTTTTTATTTCATTTCTAATAGTAATAAATAAGCGAATTTATTACAATAATTTCAGTAAATAAGCGAATTTACTCAAAATAGTAATAAATAAGCGAATTTATTACATTTTTTTCAATAATTTCAGTAAATAAGCGAATTTACTCAAAATAGTAATAAAAAAGCGAATTTATTACATTTTTTCATTAATTTCAGTAAATAAGCGAATTTACTCAAAATAGTAATAAATAAGCGAATTTATTACTTTTTTTCAATAATCTCAGTAAATAAGCGAATTTACTCAAAATCGTAATAAATAAGTGAATTTATTACACTTTTTCAATAATTTCAGTATATAAGCGAATTTAGTTAAAATAGTAATAATGAGCGAATTTATTACCTTATTAATGTCAAAAGAAAACTTATTCAAAATACTAATACTAATTTATTTGCTAAGTGTTTTGATAAATAAGCGAATTTATTAAAATCTATTTTCGATTTCAGTTTCGAGAGCCTTTGCTCTCTAAAATTTGCTACGCCCATTGGTTAATGAGGAGCTCATGGCTCTGGATATGAAAGCCTCGAAAAACGATTCGAGCATACTTTGATTGTCGTCTTACTCAGACTCAATCAAAGTGGGGGCTAACTGTAGACACCTAATTTAGTCTCCCTGTCCCGCAGCAGGACTCTATGCTGATTAAAAAACTCATTTCTCTAGAAGATTGGATAATCGAGTATACTTGGGCATAAAAATAAATCTCGGATATTATAAAATTTCCATTCTTAATTAATGGACCTTTTATCCCAATGCCTCTTTTATTATTTTAAATAAATAAATAAAATAAAACTAAATTAAATTAAAAAGATCATTCAAAAAAAAAATGTAGCGCGCTTAATTTAGTCACGCTAACAGCTCAGCGTTACTAAGTTAGCAGCGCTACCCTAGTAGCGTTGTAGGGTTTCCTGCGCTACCGGGCCAGCGCGATTCAGCGTACCGCGCTAGCAGCCCAGCGCGATTAGGGTTCCCACGTTGTTATAAAAACCTTCCTATCCTTCATTTCTCAAAAAAACATTTTTTTTTTTACTTATTCTCNACTTTTTTTACTTATTCTCTCCCTCATACTTAATTAATCCGATTATTGCTTTTAAACAACCTTATTTTTTATAATAATTATTTATTATTTATTTGCTATTTATTTTAAAAAAAGTTGCTACAAATTTTGATAATATTGAAACAATAATTCGACTGTGCCCAAATTAACACTCGACGACTCCAATCTTCATACGGGAAGTGGTACGTTTCCTGAGAGCCCTAAAAATCAAACTTGTGGATTTGTTGTTGTTGGTTTTCTGAATCATTTACCGCTTTTATCATTTTGTTTTTGTTAAAGGGCTTAATTTGAGTTAATTTATCACATTAAACTAAGATAATTTTTGGACAAATTGTAATATGCTAGGAACCTTGAATTGATCTTAACGACGATTTGACTAAATTATTAGGTTTTATGTGATTTCACCTTAATAATAGTAATTTTGTGTTAGGTTGTAAATTATTATTTTGTGGTTCTTTATATAATTTGTGCATAATTGAGAGAAATCTAGTAATGGCCGCCTACGGGCTAATATGACGCACTCCGCCATATTAGTACCTTCACCCCCAAATCCAACCTTTGGTTCGTAAGATCATAACTTGGAGTCATCCCCATGGGATCGAAAGGGTTATTCGTGCAATTTAGATTATCGTCCCGTATTCGTGTCCCATTCGTAATCAATCTAAATACACGGTTTATGAGTTTGATTCCTAAAACTCATTGGCGACTCCTTACTAGCATCGTCCGTATTCGTATATTATTATTTCACTCGAAAAAAGATAACTAAAAAAACAAAAAAAAAAACACCAAAATAGCGTAGCGCGACAGACTTTGTCATGCTAACGTCGCAGCGTCACAATGCTTGCCGCGCTACACCCGCAGCGTGACAAACTTTGTAGCGCTGCACAGTCAG
>PYUH01000018.1:977974-992737 GCA_016808085.1 Suaeda aralocaspica | reverse complement strand
CGTACAAACTCTGTCACGCTACCACGTACAGCGCGACTGAAATTCCTACGCTCATTTGTTTTTTTGCAAACTACTTCTAAAAAGTCATTTCACCTTTCCTAAGCCAATTTTTTAGGTCTAACTTGACCATGGACGGTTTGGAAAGGTGATCAAAAAATTTGGGACCCTAAAATCCGGGCCCCGTACAGTGGCGACTTCACCGAGACAAAAGAGGGCGAGCCTTGAAAATTTCTCTTAATCATACACTTATTATATTTAGAACATTTGCATTTTTTTAGTCATATTCATCATGTAACATACACTTGGCCTCCATGTGTTTGAAACTGCTTAGGATTACCGTGATACTTCTACATTTCGGGAGGAACTATTGACTTGGTGGGCCCATGGTCTCTAAGCAACCGAGCAAGATAGAACCTTATCCAACTACATCAATTTCTAAGCCGCCCATGGTACTTAGATGGGAGAAACTTCATATCTAACGTTATTATACCGCAAAGTGTTGGAGCACACTCCTTAGATGTAGGACCCTTTTGACTGACCATGACTGACCGTAGTTTTGACTGCATTATTTAGTAATTATTTGCTTCCTTTTTGTTTTATAAAGTTGCTTGTTTTGCTTTTTTATATTTTGTGCATATGTAGATTTTCTGAGGTTTTCAAATCAATTTTAATCACATATATTATTGGCTACCTAAATTAATTGATTACATAAAATATTTCCATAATTTAAATTATTCTGATATCATTGTGTGCGGAAGATTTTATGCACCAATATATTTATTTAGTTAATAAAATATGCAAAAGATATATTAATCAAATCCTGATCTCTAGATTGATTAATAGAAACTTTGATTAAATAGAAACTAACTTATACACTTAACATTTATTAGAAAATCAAATAATATTAACGATTTCAAAAATACTTAACTTTTTGAGATTTTTAATATAATTCGAATTCGATCTTTTGGAAATTACTAATTAATTCCTTTCATTTAGAATTTTATTAGTTTATCCAAATTTCTAATAAATCTAACTATCTCACTTTCCCTTGTATTATTTCAAAAACTCAAACACTTAGAATAATTTTTTTTTAAACTCAAAAAAAAAATCCATCAAGGTTAATTATGATTTTATATTTTTATTAATTTTTATTTTTCCTATGAACTTCCCATCAATTAACCTTGGTTGTTATAACTAATTGTTGAGTCTCGTTTCTTTTTTCTTCTATTTTCTTCTATCTTTTTTTGTTTTCCCTCATCATCTCTTTGTAAGGATCCAATAATGATAATCTGAAAATTACTATTGCTTGACAATGCACGATTTTGATCAATGTTTTTAATGACTCACATGCAAATAACATCATCACCAATCTTTCAGAAGTTCGGTCTAATAATAGGCCCATTTAGGCCTAAATAACGTATATATGGGCAAATGGACATGAATCCAAACCCATTAAATACAAATTTAATGATAACTTAGCAAAAATCAATAGAAATGCAGTCGTAACTACTCTACAACGCTACAACAAACAGCGCAACTCTTCTAATTGCGCTACACTGTTTAGCATCACACTGTTAATACGCTACCTTGCTAGTGCTACTTTTTTTTCACGCTACAAATGCTAGCGCTAAAGAACTTTTTTTTGCGCTAAAAGTCATGTAGATTTGAATAGTTTTGATGAATATGTAGTATTTATTTGAAATTACTCTACACTTTAATCATAATTAACCCACTAAAAGGTTTTAAGTTACTTTAGAGCCCGTTATGGTTCAATAAGAACCCACTTTGGGTTTTTTTTCAACATTTTATCTTATTAACACATACTGAATGGACAACATTCTTGAAGTGCAATCATTTATAATATGAAATTGCAAGGGTTGCTACATATTATTGGCATACAAAAATGATGAAAAAGTGCCTAAGTAAACAAAAGAAAATTTGTTTGCTTTAGAAAAGTGATAATATGTGCTATACTACTACTTTTTCTAAAAACACTCCATCCCACCTTTGCATCAAACGTATCATTCTAAGTGTTCCATTATGAGCCCATGGTTTTCAACCTACTCCTAAATGTTGATTTAGAATCATTGATCAATAGACCCAGGTTCTATAGTTTTGGATGACTGAAATTTAATGAAGTTTTCAATCAATTATGGTCATATTTAAAATTTTTCAAATGAAAGCTCAAGAAAATCCGAAGAAAACATTATTCAAACGATGTAGACGCATACATACAAGAAACATGATTTGAGCGCTAACGAGGGCTCATAAACAAGTAAAAGTAGTGATTTTTGGCGTCAATATTTCTGAATCCGAAGGTCTATAGTTTCCCGTTTCAGTTACAAGAGTAATTTCTTCTAGAAGGTGGACTAACCAGGTTGGAAGTTCTTATAAAGTCTTGGCTATAAATTTCATGCACTCGACCATTTTACAAATCACTACTTTACTTGTGAGTGACTTGTAATGTCCATGAAATCCGAAAAACTAAAATAGATTGGATCTAAAGCTCTTTGATTGATATTTCCCTAGTAATTAAAAAATTGTAAGTGATGTTGTAAGTTTTGGTTATGTTTCCCTTATCTACCAAAACGGCAGATACAGTTTTGAGCAGGATGATTTATTTCCTTCTTATTAACTTGTAATGTTGGACTTGTTATGCAAGTATCATGTTTGTTTTCAACCAGCCTTGATTTTTCAGGGGTTTGTTGTGTACTATCTAACTTATGCCCAATATTTCAGGAAAGGGCTCATAAATATTATGATGGAATGAAAGAAGAGCAATTTAAGAAAATGCAGGAGTTCAGAGCCGGGCGAAGCTCAGGACGATCAAAATTGTAAAATTTTTCCTCGCACTTGTTTTTAGAATAAGTTCTCGATGATCATTGAGGTAAGATGTTTTGTTAGTCAGCCAAATAGTAATCTCTTGTGAAATTAACGAAGCTACATCAGAAGTTAGTGATGCTTATGACTTGATCAGTCGTCATTACTCCTTTGGACAATGTAAGTCAGCTAAGTGGTAAACCCTTGCTAAAAGAATAATGCGCTTTCTAAATTGTAAATTGTCTTTTGTGGCATGACCAACATGCCATTCTAGTAGTTCTCTGTTCAGGGGAGCTTTTTTTTTCCAAGGGGTTGTTCAGAGGAGCTTAGTGATCATCAGCTGTTATACTGATTACTGGCATTACAAGCGTTTTAGTTCCTCTTCTGTACGATGCTTGTCAATGTTGATCTGTCATGATCTCAGTCATGTATATATAAGCAACAAAACTTTTTTAATAAACACATATTTGGCTTTCATTTGAGCATAAAAACCAAAAACAAAAAAAAAACAATTTTGTTTTGTTTTTTTAGGCTACTATTTGCTTGCTCACTTATTTAGATGACCGGAGCAAAAAGTCTTTTTTTTTGCGGGAAAATGGACTTTTTGCTCCGGTCATTTAAAGAACGGAGCAAAAAGTCCCTTTTTTTGGTGGAAAATAGAATTTTGCTCCGGTCATTTAAAGAACCGGAGCAATAAGTCTCTTTACCACACCTACTCACGGTTGAAACCGAAGCAAAAAGGGGTTTTGACCGGAGCAAGTTCTTTTTCCACTAGTGCTAGAAAAGGAAACACTACACATGATTGAAATTCAAGAAACTAAAACAATAAAGCAAAACAAAACTATAAAATAATTGAAACTAATAAATCAACAATAATTATTAAACTAAATCAAGACAAGAAACTAGGGCACAAGAGAATAAGAAAACTAAAACTAAAAACATAAACTAAAACAAAAAAATGAAACTAAACATGAATTAGAAGAGCTTTTTTTTTTGTCAACAACTACCATACGTTTTAATTTAATTCACAACAACTACCTACGTGTTTCATTTTTTGGTATATCACTACCGTCTAACTTTTCCGTCCAAAACTTTTGTTAATGGGTCCCACTCCACACTCTCCTCCTTTTAAGATATGAATGAATACCAAACATACCCTCAATGTTTGTATTATTTATAATCTACCCACTTATTTCCTCCTTCTTGCTTTATTATTCTTGCATATTTGTTTGGTGGGCATCTCTAAGGGCCTGTTTACTTCACTGAAAACAACTGAACTAAACTGAGCTAGATTGATTGGAGCTGAATTGAAACTGAAAGTTTTTATTAAGGATTAATGATAGCAAAATAAAGAAGAGCTGAACTGAATTGAACTGAACGGAGCTGAACTAAACTGAACTGAACTGATTTTAAGCTGAAGTACAAGTCCTAAGTCTTCTTCTTCAATAATCCCTCCATGTTTATGATGGCATACTACAATTCCAACAATCAAACCAGCTCAACACGTAATTTCTCCTTTTCTGAATTTTAACCTTCAATTATTCCCTCAATTCCCTCCAATAATGATTTAATTCATCAAATTCATCTCTAACCTTCATACTCCGCAATTTTGCTGTGAAATTGATTGAACGCAACATGAAAGAAATTTTGGGCGAAAAAAGGTGGGTTTTTTGAGTGTCGGTTGATTGGGATTTAATTTTCTGAGTTTTAATTTGATTCATCTAGCTAGGTTGTGGTTTTTTTTTTTCAAGGTTCTAATGGCACGTTATTGTTGAGGTATATGCTGATAGTGATGAGCACACTCATATGCTCAATATACAAGTAGTTTCATGCATTGTTGTTACACTATACAATGAAAGCATTAATGTAACACCTGGATTTCCTACTTCTTACTTTAATATGTTTCCGGAAAACATAGTATCAATAGTAAAGATTAAAATATTAAAAACTCTAATACGAAAAACCAAAGTATTACCGCCACCGTGATAACGGCTAAGGCATTTATCAAAGTACTACGGCGAAGTCTAAAAACCAAAACCAATTTAAAGCTAAACTTCAAACAATCTCAAAAAAACCACTTTAAACATTATTACATGTGAAACCATATTAATGGCCCTTAAAACCAAAACTAAAAATTCTTAGAAATAAAACTCAAATAATGTTAGTCATTCTTAAGCAATATCAAAATAAAACACAAACACAGCAAGCGCTCTCACTCCAGCCCATCATGAAATGACATTGCCCATTGTCCCTTTAGCTGGTCTTTTACTAGACAAACTACTCACCACAAGTGGTCATTGTGGCACCAAGTCCAAGACAAAGTCATGCACATAAAACAAAGAGTCAGCAAAACTGAATAATAACTAATAAGAATATGCAACAAAAATATGAAATAAAACACACACACAACTTACCTTTGACACCTTTCACCTGTGCGTAGACTCAACATTCATTATTATATTAAACTTTGGATTCTGCATCGAACGAGTTTCCTTTCCAAAATCGCCCTATGGGCACCAACTTGGAGCATTCCAAGAAGGTATTACTATGTCACATAAAGTGACGGAATTCCAACGCATTATAAATATAATAGAGTACAACATTTTGTACTCCTTAGAAGTCATAGATCATATTGTTCCACTACGACCCCCCCATTGTTTATACTCAAGTATATACGTTCCAAGAGTTTGGATGCAAATCCTCTTACACTTTACGTGAATTAAACCGTTTAACAAGTGATGACTCACATCAACATCACACAAAAACATGTCACATCAAGCAAGCCATATAATATCTTCAATTAAGGTGATTCAAAATTAATCTCATGTCTGCCTTTAAGTTAAATTGAACTTTCGTTCGACACATTAATTGAGCGGCCAAATATTCTACTTCCCTTGACCACACATAAACTGTGGGTGGCAACATGTATAAAATAAGTTGCTAAGTCCTTTTATCATGTGAATAAAAGTTCCAACTACCTTTCTTATTGATTAAGTAACTAACCAACTTAAAAATAATTTTTCTTCTCTATTAATAACCTTTGGCCAAATTAAACTAATCAAACATTCCAATTCAATCTTAAATAAATTTATATTGCTATTTATCCATGGGATGTAAACATAATATGAAATCATGCTTCTATTAAAACTTGTTATGCACATAAATTCATGATTCAAACAGGCATAACATATTTCATAGCAAAAGAAATCATCCAAGCACGAATTCTTAACTTATATATTTGTCTTTATACTTACAACCTTGTGAAACAGTGGTGTATCCGCCACAACTTCTAAAGTTTACTAAATCAAAGTCTCCTACATAAAGAAAACTGAAACTAAATTAAAACCTTGTTGACAAGTTCTACACAACTATAACTACTTCTGTATTGGAAACTATGTCCAAAAACATTCCTTATATGGCCTCTATCCATCCATATTCACTTTAATTTTCTATTGCAAGATTACTTGGTTTTCGGCTCCTATTTATACTTTATAAAACCTTAATAAATTATGTCACTTTAAAAAGTGGACAAGCGATTAAAATTACCAAAACTCTTGAAAAACTTCAAAAACCACCATAAATCATCACACAATGTATAACTTAATTATATGAGCATTTCATGCTAATTACATACTTTAAAAGCCTAACTATTCCTTTATATAATCTGGACGCATGTTAAACATGCTTAACTCACTTTAAAGTTTAAAACTTACTAAAATCATAGTTACATCATAGAATTAATATTGATCATACTAGCAATGAACACTTAAAACTTATTTTGTTGATTAAAATAGGGTTTTAGTAGAAAGTATTTGTGGGAGAAGAATTGATCTGTTTTTCATTCATATACCAATATATATATACAAGCATAAACTAGGTTTCCTGTACAATACACCCTAGTTATCCAGACATTCTAGATCATACCTAAGGGGTATAATGGCATCCTAAAATAATAATATTTATAACACTCCCCTTGAGTGTCCATTATAAAGCAAAATAACATCATTTTATAATGCTCATGTGCAATGCTGCCTCATTAAAAACCTTAACAGGAAAACCCAGTGGGAAAACCCATAGCTAGGGAAAAGAGAGTACAGCGCGCATTGACTCCCCCTCATAGATATCATTCCGTTGAGATCCTGTGAGATGACGCAACCCGATTTTATGAACTAATTTCTTGAATGTAGCAGTAGGAAGCTCCTGGTAAATAGATCTGCTAAATTTTCATGAACGAATCTGTTTGACAATATCTCACCATTCTTCTGAAGGTCAGTGGGTGAAGAAAAACTTTGGCGAAATATCTTCGTCTGTCACCTTTAATGTCCCTTCCTTGAGTTTTGCATACAGGCTGGCATTGGTCTTCATATAATTGTAGTCGGACTTCTTTTTCCAACATAAACGACCACAATCTTCTTGTATGTCTGAATTAGAGACCTTAGCCATACCATTCTCGACTACCTCATGAATTGCCTAAACTTTCTGCAATGCTTGAACATTATCATCAATGGTTTTTTCATGGAACGCCAAGAAGATTGCGGTACCGACATATGTAAATACATATCATTTGTGATCGAGCAACATGAGATCTGATAAATACCTGCACTGCAAAACCAACTATTCTTCTTGGAGGTGTGTAGAGAAAGATACAAACCTTTATCTTTCGTACTTGTAGATAGCGAAATATAATGCTTAACCTAACACTAACCCTCCATTCCAATCTCTTCGGGTAGGACATGACGAAAACCTTGCCTAATAGATTGATAGAGACATGATATGTCGGGTCTTGTTGACTCTATCAAGGTACATCAAGATGCTCCTATTGCACTTAAGAAAATATGGTTACTTCAACCAAGAACTCTTCATCTATTTTCCCGAGGCGAAAAGGATCTTTATCACATCGAGTGATCTTACAACCATTGGGCTATTAACGATGTCTGTTATCCATAATAAAATCTTCTATTCCTGAGCACCTTTCTCTGTGTAATTGTTATTGATGCACAAGGATTCCTTCTTTTACGGTGCTCAATTTGGTAGCCCCTACCAAAATTTTGTCTTACCAAGATCTTCATTTCAACTCTTTTTTCAAGTATTCGCACTGTTATTGGAATCTCTCTGGAGTTCCATGATATGTCAAATCATCACATAGACAGCATAAATAGCCAACAAACACCTGACCTGACCCCGAATTCCTTATGAAAATACAATGGGCTAATACGGGTCATTTTCCTATATCTTCTTTCAACAAGTTTCACTAAGGCGATTTGTCTCACATACGCCCATTGTTCACATCCATAAGGGCTCTATTTACCTTAATACAATGTTGTTCTCGAGAACGCAACTCAGTTGCTTCAGGCAACTTGAAACCTTCCGGGATTTCATGTTATATCCGCATCAAGTGGGCCCGTATAGTAAGCTGTACAACATCCATATGTCCGTAAATCAAGTCCATGTCTTACTACGCCAGACTAATTAAAGAACTATAAGTAGTTGCAATCCACCGACAGAGATATCTTCTCCTCAAAATCATAGACCAGGTCTTTTGTGAGAATCTTGTGCAACTAAACGTGCTTTGTGTCTCACAATTTTCACACCTCTTCATTCTTTTCCGCACAAAGACCCATTTATATCCCACTGGTTTTATACAACCCTTCGGGTGTATTGACGAACTACTGGCCCAAAACTTACCCTCTCTCTGTGCAAGTGATTCAATTCTGCATCAATTGCTTTATGCTTCTTTCCATTTTGGCCAATTCATCTCTTTCCAACATTCTTCTTCAATGGACTTAGGCTCATGAACCTCTTTTCATTCATACATCAATGCTACTTATTGCAAACACATCATCGGGGACTTCGATTTCATTTCGGTTTCCAAGTTATTCTAGGCATGACATAATCTGTTTGAGATCTCTTCATTTCCAAGGTACCTGAGGGTTTCTTCTATAACACTATCATTTGTCATGTCCTTGGTCTCTTCTTGGAGATCCCTTCACCTTATTGCTTTCTCTCAATCTGCCATTCCTTATCATTTGCTCCGTTTCTTACTTTCCGAGGTATTCTTATCTTTGGAACCTACTTTGTCTACCACGCTTCAGGCGTGCCTTAGACTCCATGAGTTGTCCTTCAGGGACATTCAATCTTTGATAGGAGCTTTTACAAGCTGGTATAGTGTGACTTAGTTTACTCTTTTAGAGTCAGTAAATGCGTCGGCAATTGATTTGTGCTAAGCTTTTGTAAATTAATTATACTTTGGACTTTCCAATTCACATTTGTTTAGATGCGAGGATCAAGGTGGTTTTAATGATGATTCATTTCCAACTATTTCCTTATCCAGCTGCTTGTTCTCTCACTCTCCGCCTATGCTGTGAAACGCACTCGTTAAAGTGACACATCTCAAACGGGTCATTAAATAGATCCCTGTTCAATTGGCTCTAGGTATCTATTTGATGGGATTCAAACCTCGACATTAGTATGGCCCAGCCTCCTTTGAGGACCCATCGTTAAGCGTTTGTGGTGAGCAATTGGAACATACACGCCAATCCAAAATTTCTTAATGGAATATCTGTTCTGACCACAAACCATTGTGATGGGAGAATTTAATTTACTGGTTGGCCATGATGGCATTAGAGTGCTGAGCATGTAACAATAGCATGTTCCCAAGTAGAATCGGTAGATCCGACTTCATAAGTAATGGTCTAGACAATCAACTGAAAGCGTTTATATAGTGATTCGCAAGACCATTTTGTTATGAACATGTGGCTAACAACGGATGTTCAACATTTATTCCAATAGCCATACAATATCATTAAAAGCCTTGAACGTAAATTCACCACAGCCATGATCCAGACTATATTCTTAATAGGAAAATCTGGAAATTGTGCTCGTAAGCTTACCAATTGAGCAGTAACCTCGCAAACCGCCAGGTTGCGGGTTATATAGTACAGGACCAATGTGGACCATCATCGATGCAATCGATAAAACTCATAAAATATCTAAATGGTCCACCATGGTGTGATTATTGTTGTCCACATATGTCGTCCTCCTTGTATACGTTCAAGGAAAGAAATAGATTCATAATTTATTTTCGCTGGTGATGGCCGATGATCAACTACCTGGAGCAAGCAGCACAAGAATCATCATTTTGAAGAACTGCCTGGCGTCTTCAAAAGAATTCCCATGTGAATTTTCATTCTTTTTCGCATCATTGATGAACCGGATGGGCCTAACGGTCATTAGTCCAAACTATAAGCTATCTGTAAACTCTGGTTTACAATAGCCATATGTCTCAATACATTAATCTTTGTGTAGTACAAGTCGGGAGAGTGCTAATAATCTCTCCAAAACCTCTTATGCCTTGGTTTATACTCATTATTTGAAGGAAATTCATTATTTCCTTCTCTTATGTCCTCAATATGGTATCCTTGACGGATATCTTTAAAACTCAATAAATTTCTTTGAGACTTAGGGAGACAAAGGCACAACAATCGAATTTTGTTGCCATAGGCATCAATATAGTTCTTTTCCCGGAGCCTTCAATGATGTTTGCACTAACCGGTATTGCAAACTACTTCTAAAAAAGTCCATTTCACCTTTCCTTAAGCCAATTTTTTAGGTCTAACTTGACCTATGGACGGTTTGGGAAAGGTGATCAAAAAATTTGGGACCCTAAAATCCGGGGCCCCTACAGTGGCGACTTCACCGAGGACTAAAAGAGGGCGAGCCTTGAAAATTTTCTCTTAATCATACACTTATTATATTTAGAACATTTGCATTTTTTTAGTCATATTGCATACATGTAACATACACTTGGCCTCCATGTGTTTGAAATCCTGCTTAGGATACCGTGATTTACTTCTACATTTGGGGAGGAACTATTGACTTGGTGGGGCCCATGGTCTCTAAGAACCGAGCAAGATAGAACCTATCCAACACATCAAATTTCTAAGCCGCCCATGGTACTTAGATGGGAGAAACTTCATATCTAAGTTATTATACCGCAAAGTGTTGGACACATCCTTAGATGTAGGACCCTTTGACTGACCATGACTGACCGTAGTTTGATGCATTATTTAGTAATTATTTGCTTCCTTTTGTTTTATAAAGGTGCTTTTTTGCTTTTTTATATTTTGTGCATATGTAGATTTTCTGAGGTTTTCAAATCAATTTTAATCACAATATATTATGGCTACCTAAATTATTGATTACATAAAATATTTTCCATAATTTTAAATTATATTCTTTGATATCATTTGATTGTTGGAGATTTTTTATGCACCAATATATTTGATTAGTTAATAAATATTGCAAAAGATATATTAATCAAATCTTGATTTTAGGATTGATTAATAGAAACTTTGATTAATGAAACTAACTTATACTTAACATTTATTAGAAAATTCAAATAATATTAACGATTAAAAAATACTTTAACTTTTTGAGATTTTTAATATAATTCGAATCTTTTGGAATTACTAATAATTCCTTTCATTTAGAATTTTAGTTTAATCCAAATTTCTAATAAATCTAACTATCTCACTTCCCTGTATTATTTTCAAAAACTCAAACACTTAGAATAATTTTTTGTTTTAAACTCAAAAAAAAATCCATCAAGGTAATTATGATATTATTTTTTATTAATTTTTATTTTTCCTATGAAACTGCATTCATTAACATGAGTGTTATAACTCTAATTGTTGAGTCTCGTTTCTTTTTTCTTCTATTTTTCTTCTATCTTTTTTTTGTTTTCCCTCATCATCTCTTTGTAAGGATCCAATAATGATAATCTGAAAATTACTTATTGCTTGACAATGCACGATTTTGATCAATGTTTTTAATGACTCACATACAAATAACATCATCACCAATCTTTCAAAAGTTCGGTCTAATAATAGGCCCATTTAGGCCTAAATAACGTATATATGGGCAACATGGACATGAATCCAAACCCATTAAATACAAATTTAATGATAACTTAGCAAAAATCAATAGAAACTTGCAGCGTAACTAACTCTACAACGCTACACAAACAGCGCAACTCTTCTAATTGCGCTACACTGTTAGCATCACACGTTTAATAACGCTACCTTGCTAGTGCTACTTTTTTTTTCACGCTACAAAGCTAGCGCTAGAACTTTTTTTGAGCACGCTAACAGCTCAGCGTTACTAAGTTAGCAGCGCTACCCTAGTAGCGTTGTAGGGTTTCCTGCGCTACCGGGCCGCGCGATTCAGCGTTACGCGCTAGCAGCCCAGCGCGATTAGGGTTCCCACGCTGTTATAAACCTTCCTATCCTTCATTTCTCAAAAAAACATTTTTTTTTTACTTATTCTCTCTCTCATACTTAATTAATCCGAATATTGCTTTTAAACACCTTATCTTTTATAATAATTATTTATTTATTATTGCTATTTATTTTAAAAAAAGTGCTTACAAATTTTGATAATATTGAAACAGTATTCGAATGTGCCAATTAACACTCGACGACTCCAATCTTCATATGGGAAGGGTGTCGTTCCTGAGAGCCCTAAAAATCAAACTTGTGGATTTGTTGTTGTTGGTTTTTCTGAATCATTTACCGCTTTTATCATTTTGTTTTTGTTAAAGGGCTTAATTTGAGTTAATTTATCACATTAAACTAATATTTTTGGACAAATTGTAATATGCTAGGAACCTTGAATTGATCTTAACGACGATTTGACTAAATTATTAGGTTTTATGTGATTTCACCTTAATATAGTAATTTGTGTTAGTGTAAATTATTATTTTGTGGTTCTTTATATAATTTGTGCATAATTGAGAGAAATCTAGTAATGGCCGCCTACGGGCTTATGACGCACTCCGCATATTAGTACCTTCACCCCCAAATCCAACCTTTGGTTCGTAAGATCATAACTTGGAGTCATCCCCATGGGATCGAAAGGGTTATTCGGCTTTAGATTATCGTCCTATTCGTGTCCCATTCGTAATCAATCTAAATACACGGTTTATGAGTTTGGTTCCTAAAACTCATTGGCGACTCTACTAGCACGTCCGTATTCGTATATTATTATTTCACTCGAAAAAGATAACTAAAAAAAACAAAAAAAAACAACCAAAATAGCGTAGCGCGAACAGACTTTGTCATGCTAACGTCGCAGCGTCAAATGTGCCGCGCTACAACCCGCAGCGTGACAAACTTTGTAGCGCTCACAGTCAGCGTGACAAACTCTGTCACGCTACCACGCTAGCGCGACTGAAATTCCTACGCTCCTGTTTTTTTGCAAACTACTTCTAAAAAGTCCATTTCACCTTTCTAAACCAATTTTTTAGGTCTAATTGACCATGGACGGTTTGGAAGGTGATCAAAAAATTTGGGACCCTAAAATCGGGGCCCCTACAGTGGCGACTTCCCCGAGACTAAAAAGGGCGAGCCTTGAAAATTTTCTCTTAATCATACACTTATTATATTTAGAACATTTGCATTTTTTAGTCATATTGCATACATGTAACATACACTTGGCCTCCATGTGTTTGAAACTGCTTAGGATTACCGTGATACTTCTACTTTACATTTCGGGGGAGGAACTATTGACTGGTGGGGCCCATGGTCTCTAAGCACCGAGCAAGATAGAACCTATCCAACTACAATCAATTTCTAAGCCGCCCATGGTACTTTGATGGGAGAAACTTCATATCTAATTGTTATTATACCGCAAAGTGTTGGAGCACACTCCTTAGATGTAGGACCCTTTTGACTGACCATGACTGACCGTAGTTTTACGCATTATTTAGTAATTATTTGCTTCCTTTTTTTTATAAAGTTTGCTTGTTTGCTTTTTATATTTTGTGCATATGTAGATTTTCTGAGGTTTTCAAATCAATTTTAATCCACATATTATTGGCTACCTAAATTAATTGATTACATAAAATATTTCCATTAATTTAAATTATATTCTTTGATATCATTTGATTGTCTGGAATATTTTTATGCACCAATATATTTGATTAGTTAATAAAATATTGCAAAAGATTATTAATCAAATCCTTGATCTTCTAGGATTGATTAATAGAAACTTTGATTAAATAGAAACTAACTTATACACTTAACATTTATTAGAAAATTCAAATAATATTAACGATTTCAAAAATACTTTAACTTTTTGAGATTTTAATATAATTCGAATCTTTTGGAAATTACTATTAATTCCTTTCATTTAGAATTTTTAGTTTAATCCAAATTTCTAATAAATCTAACTATCTCACTTTCCCTTGTATTATTTTCAAAAACTCAAACACTTAGAATAATTTTTTTGTTAAACTCAAAAAAAAATCCATCAAGGTTATTATGATTTAATATTTTTATTAATTTTTATTTTTCCTATGAACTTCCCATCATTACCTTGATTGTTATAACTCATAATTGTTGAGTCTCGTTTCTTTTTTCTTCTATTTTCTTCTATCTTTTTTTTGTTTCCCTCATCATCTCTTTGTAGGATCCAATAATGATAATCTGAAAATTACTTATTGCTTGACAATGCACATTTTGATCAATGTTTTTAATGACTCACATGCAAATAACATCATCACCAATCTTTCAGAAGTTCGGTTCTAATAATAGGCCCATTTGGCCTAAATAACGTATATATGGGCAAAATGGACATGAACCAAACCCATTAAATACAAATTTAATGATAACTTAGCAAAAATCAATAGAAACTTGCAGCGTAAACTACTCACAACGCTACACCACAGCGCAACTCTTCTAATTGCGCTACACTTGTTAGCATCACACGTTTAATACGCTAACCTTGCTAGTGCTACTTTTTTTTTCACGCTACAAAGCTGCAGCGCTAGAAAGACTTTTTTTTGCGCTAAGTCATGTATTTGAATAGTTTTGATGAATATGTAGTATTTATTTGAAATTACTCATACACCATTTAATCATAATTAACCCCAACTAAAGGGTTTTG
>PYUH01000018.1:953525-977949 GCA_016808085.1 Suaeda aralocaspica | reverse complement strand
ATTGCGCTAAAACAGTCATGTCTTTGAATAGTTTGATGAATTCCTGTAGTATTTACTTGAAATTACTCATACAACATTTTAAATCAAATTAACACCCAATAAAGGGTTATTTAAGTTCCTTTTAGTGAAGCCTAAGCCCGTTAGGTTCATATTTGCTATACTACTACTTTTTTCTAAACACAATCCATCCCACCTTTGCATCAAACGTATCATCTAATGTTTCAATTATAGCCCATGGTTTCAACCACTCCTAAATGTTTGATTTAGAATCATTGAATCAATAGACCCAAGGTCTATAGTTTTGGACTGAAATTTAATGAAGTTTCAATCAATTATGGTCATTATTTAAAATTTTTCAATGAAAGCTCAAGAAAATAACAAGAACATTTTCAAGACATGTAGACGCATACATACAAACATATTTGTAGCGCTAACGAGGGCTCATAAAAAAAGTAAGAAGTAGTGATTTTGCGTCAATATTTCTTAATCCGAAGGTCTATAGTTTTCCCGTTTCTCAGTTACAGAGTAATTTCTTCTAGAAGTGGACTAACCAGGTTGGAAGTTCTTATAAAGTCTGGCATAAATTTCATGCACTCGACCATTTTACAAATCACTACTTCTTACTTTGTGAGGTTTGTAATGTCCATGAATCCTGAAAAACTAAAATAGATTGGATCTAAAGCCTTTGATTTGATATTTCCCTAGTAATTAAAAGAATTGTAAGTGATGTTGTAAGTTTGGTTATGTGTTTCCCTTATCTAACCAAACGGCAGATACAGTTTGAGCAGGGATGATTTATTCCTTCTTATTAACTTGTAATGTTGGACTTGTTATGCAAGTATCATGTTTGTTTTCAACCAGCCTTGATTTTTCAGGGGTTTGGTTGTGTACTATCAACTTATGCCTCAATATTTCAGGAAAGGGCTCATAATATTATGATGGAATGAAAGAAGAGCAATTTAAGAAAATGCAGAGTTCAGAGCCGGGCGAAGCTCAGGACGATCAAAATTGTAAAATTGTTTCCTCGCACTTGATTTTAGAATAAGTTCTCGATGATCAGTTTGAGGTAAGATGTTTTGTTAGTCAGCCAAATAGTAATCTCTTGTAAATTAACGAAGCTACATCAGAAAGTTAGTGATGCTTATACTTGATCAGTCGTCATTACTCCTTTGGACAATGGAATCAGCTAAGTGGTAAAACCCTCTGAAAAGAATAATGCGCTTTCTAAATTGTAAATTGTCTTTTGTGGCATGACCAACATGCCATTCTAGTAGTTCTTTTGTTCAGGGGAGCTTTTTTTTTCCAAGGGGTTGTCAGAGGAGCTTAGTGAGCATCAGCTGTTAATACTGATTACTGGCATTACAAGCGTTTTAGTTCCTCTTCTGTACGATGCTTGCACAGTTGATCTGTCATGATCTCAAGTCATGTATATATAAGCAACAAAACTTTTTTAATAAACAACATATTTGGCTTTCATTTGAGCATAAAAACCCAAAAACAAAAAAAAAAACAACATTTTTTTTTTGTTTTTTTATGGCTACTATTTGCTCCACTTATTGTATGACAGCAAAAAGTCTTTTTTTTTGCGGGAAAATGGACTTTTTGCTCCGGTCATTTAAAGACCGGAGCAAAAGTCCCTTTTTTTTGTGGAAATAGAATTTTGCTCCGTCATTTAAGACCGGAGCAATAAGTCTCTTCTACACACCTACTCACGGTTGAAACCCGAAGCAAAAAGGGGGGTTTTGACCGGAGCAAATGTTCTTTTTCCTACTAGGCAAAAGGAAACTACTACACATGATTGAAATTCAAGAACTAAAACAATAAACAGCAACAACTATAAACATAATTGAAACTAATAATCAACAAATAATTATTAAACTAAATCAAGACAAGAAACTAGGGCACAAGAGAATAAGAAAACTAAAACTAAAAAACATAACTAAAACAAAAAATGAAACTAAACATAATTAGAAGAAGCTTTTTTTTTTTGTCAACAACTACCTACTTTTAATTTAATTCACAACAACTACCTACGGTGTTTCATTTTTTTTGGTATATCACTACCGTCTAACTTTTCCGTCCAAAACTTTTGTTAATGGGTCCCATCCCAACTCTCCCCTTTTAATGAATGATATACCAAAATACCCTCAATGTTTGTAATATTTATAATCTACCCACTTATTTCCTCCTTCTTGCTTTATTCTTCTTGCAATATTTTGTTTGGTGGGCATCTCTAAGGGCCTGTTACTTCAGTCTGAAAACAACTGAACTAAACTGAGCTAATTGATTGGAGCTGAATTGAACTGAAAGTTTTTATTAAGGATTAATGATTAGCAAAATAAAAGAAGAGCTGAACTGAATTGAACTGAACGAGCTGAACTAAACTGAACTGAACGATTTTAAGCTGAAGTAAACAAGTCCTAAGTCTTCTTCTTCAATAATCCCTCCTTGGTTATGATGGCTACTACTAATTCCAACAATCAAACCAAGCTTCAACCGTAATTCTCCTTTTCTGAATTTTAACCTTCAATTATTCCCTCAATTCCTCTCAATAATTGATTGAATTCAATCAAATCATTCTCTAACCTTCTACATCCGCAAATTTCTGCTTGAAATTGATTGAACGCAACATGAAAGAAAATTTTGTGGCGAAAAAAGGTGGGTTTTTGAGGTGTCGGTTTGATTGGGATTTAATTTTCCTGAGTTTTAATTTGATTCATCTAGCATAGGTTGTGGTTTTTTTTTTTTTCAAGGTTCTAATGGCACGTTTATTGTTGAGGTAGATGCTGATAATGAATCGCACACTCATATGCTCAATATACAAGTAGTTTCATGCATTGTTGTTCAAACTGATACACTGAAAAGCATTAATGTAACACCCTGGATTTTCCTAACTTCTTACTTTATATTTTTCCGGAAACACATGTACAATAGTAAAGAATTATAATTATTAAAAACTTGCTAATATACGAAAACCAATATTAGTCCGAACCACCGTGACGTGATACGGCTAAGGCATTTATCAAAGTACTACGCGGAAGTCTTAAAAACCAAAAACCAATTTAAAGCTAACTTCAAAACATCTCAAATGAAAACCACTTTAAACATTATTACATCTTGGAACCATATTAATGGCCCTTAAAACCAAAACTAAAAATCTTTAGAAATAAAACTCAAATAAATGTTAGTCTTCTTAAGCAATATAAAAATAAAACACAAACACAGCAAGCGCTCTCACCTCCACCCATCATGAAATGACATATGCCCATTGTCCCTTTAGCTGGTCTTTTACTAGACAACTACTCACCACAGGGGTCATTGTGGCACACAAGTCCAAGACAAAGTATCACATAAAACAAAGATTCAGCAAAACTGAATACAATAATAAAAATATGCACAAAACAATATAAATCAAAAAACACACAAACACTCCGTTTGACCAACCTTTCACCTTGTGCGTAGACTCAACAACTTCAATTATTATATTTAAAACTTTTGGATTCTGCATCGAACGAGTTTCCTTCTAAAATCGCCCTATTGGGCACCAACTTGGAGCAATTCCAAAGGTATATACTATGTCACATAAAGTGACGGAATTCCAACGCATTATAAATATATATGAGTACAACATTTTGTACTCCAATGTAGAAGTCATAGATCATTGTTCCATACGACTCCCCCCAGTTGTATACCAAGGTATATACGTCCAAGAGTGGATGCAAACCTCTACACGTTACGTGATTAACCGTTTTTAACAATGTTATGACTCACACATCAACATCACACAAACATGCACACATCAAGCAAGCAATTAATAACTTCAATATGGTGATTCAAAATTAATCTCATGTCTGGCCTTAATTAAATTGAACTTTCTTTCTACGACACAAATTGAGCGGCCAAAAACCCGCGACCACACATTAAACTGGGGCTGGCAACATGATAAAATATTGCTAAGTCGTGGAACATGGGAAAAAAGGTCACACCTACCTTTCTTAGGAAAGAATAAACCATAAAAGATGGCACGTCAAATAACCGGGCCAAATTAAACTAACATAACCCAATCAATCGTAATAAAACTTTGATATATGCATATCATGGCATGTCGACATAATAAATAATCAGGCTCTATTAAAACTTGGGAGCACAAAAGCGACAAATACAAGCACAACAAATCTAGACATAAAGTAAATCACCCAGCCGAACAATAATGGTCGATACACAAACCTTGGAAACAGTGGTTGCTACCGCCCACACCTAAAGTTCATAAATCAAAGTCTCCTACATAAAAAAACTGAAACTAAATAAAACCTGTTGTTGACGAAGTGTCGATACACAAGCTTAGGCATAACTAACGTCTGGATGGAAACATGTCCCAAAGACGAATTATCATGCCTCTATTCCAATCCAGTATCGCACTGTAATGTCGATTGCAGATGTACTGGTGGTCGCGTCCTAGGGTTTACGGTTATAAAACCGGTTAAGAGAAGTTGAGGCACGTATAACAAGTGGACACATTAAGCGACTTCAAAGAACCAAATCACGCTGAAAAACGTCAAAACCACCAGAAATCAAGCAGACAAGTAACGGTAATGATAGAGCATGTCAGGCGTAAGTACAACATAAAAAGCCTAATAGATTCACTGTTATATAACGGACAGTAGAACAGCTAAACATGCACTTGGACAACTCGACAAAAGCAGAGGTGATACACAGAATAAGTTACATAGAGAACATTGACTCATACTAGGCAGAACACGTAAAACTTAGTGGGTTGTTGAAAAATAGGAGGGGTTTAGTAGAAAGTATTTGTGGGAGAAAGAAGGAGGGATGGGTCAGCAAAATTGTTTTCATATTACCAAGATAATACGAGGGGTACCAGAGATAAACTAGGGAGCTCCCTGTAAATCAGCCTATCGTACATTAACTAACCTAGAGGAGAGGTACAGAGCATCCTAGAAAGTATAAGAATGGTTAGAACACTCCCTCTGGTGAGTGTCCAGATAACAAAGATACATCATGTTTATAGCATGCTCAGGCAATGCGGCGCCTCATTAAAAACCTTAACAGGTAAAACTACCAGTGGGAAAAACCATAGCTCAGGGAAAAAGAGTACAGCGCGCATTGACTCCCCCAGAGATATCATTCCGTGAGATCCTGAGATGACGCACATACCCCGATTTATGAACGCATTTCTGGAAATGGAGCGTAGGAAGCTCCTGGCTGAATTAGATCGGCGTAAAGGTTCACTGCCACGAATCTGTGGGAACAATATCTCCACCAGTTCTTTCTGAAGTGTCATGGGTGAAGAAAAACTTTGGCGAAATATCTTCGTCTGTGCTACCCGGTTTAAGGCCCTTCGCTTGAGGTGGTTGCAACATACAGGCTGCAATTGTCTTCATATAATTGGTAGTCGGAGCTTTTTCCACAAAACGACCACAATTCTGTAGGACTGATGAGAGACCTGAGCCAGTACATCTCGGACACCCTCAGGAATTGCCTAAAATCTGCATGATTGAAATAGCAAGCAATGGTGTGGTTCAGGAACGCCAAGAGAATTGCGGTCCACCGACATAGTGTAAATACTATCATGTTTGTGATCAGAGAGCAACATAGAGGATCTGATAAATACCTGCATCGCAAAACCAACTAATTCTTCTTTGGAGGTGGTGTAGAACGAAATATAAAAACCTTTATCTTTCGTAACTTGTAGATAGCAAAATAATTGCCTTAACAATACAAACTAATAAAACCGTAAACCCCATTCCAATGCCTATTCGGGTAGGAACATGAGCTAAACCTTCAATAGTTGATAGAGAATGATATGTCGGTCTTACGATCGACTTAGCAAGGTACGATGCAATGCTCCCTATTGCACTTTAAAAATATGTACTTTCAGACCAAGAATCTCTTCAATCATTTTTACCCGAGGCGAAAGGATCTTTATCAACATCTAGTGATCTTACAACCATTGGGGCTAGTAACGATGTGCTTTTATGTCCTATAATTCATGGGTTTACACAGACCATTAAGATTACATATTAGAACATAATTAGCTTGTCAGATAAGGGGAGTGGGGGACCCTGGTGATACGGGGAATAGGGGAAAGGGAATGAAAATGCAGGCAGGAGGGAGATAGGTGGGGAGGAAGGAAGGGGTTGCGCGGATGAGTATGTGGATTTATTGCTTTAGAGTTCGAAGAAGACGTATGTGTAGTGTATGTTTCATATGTGAGGGTGGGAGGAGGAAGAGTGGGAGAATGGAATTATGTTGGTCGTATCGGGGATTAAGGCTGACTTCTTAGGGATAGAAGTGGTTAGTGGTAGGAACAGTGTATGGTCGTATGTGATGTGAAAAACTTCGCGTATGATATTACATAACTTAATAGGGGAATGGCCAAAGATGGATCATGGCTGCAAGGGATATTAGAGCTAAAATAAGAATGCGCATTATTAATGACCCCACGAAAAGACATTGGGGCAAATCTTTCTGAGCACCTTTCTCTGTGTATGTAGTTTGATGCCCGCAAGGATCCCCTTTCTTTTAGGTGCTTTCAATTTGTAGCCCTAAACAAATTTTGTCTTAAACCTAAATCTGTCATTTCAATACTCTTTTTTTCAAGTAGACACTGTTTATTGGAATCTCTTCTGGCGTTCCATATGATATTCACAATCACTCAAACATAGACACAATAATCACAAACCTGACCCTAATCCTTTATGAAAAGACAATGGCTAATAGTTCTATCTTCTATACCGTCTTTCACAACAAGTATTCACTAATGGCGATTGGTACTCTCATACCCCTGATTGTTTCAATCCATAAAGGGATCTATTTAACTTAATACAATGTTGTCTCGATAACGCTAACTATTGCTTTCATGCACCTTGAACCTTCCGGGAGTTTCAGGTTATAGATCACTATCAATGGGGCCGTATAAGCTAAGCGGTTACATACATCCATTAGTCTCGTAAATCAAGGCCTGTCTAACTGCCCCAGACTAATTAAGAAATCTGAAAGTTAGTTGGCATTTCCACCACAGGAGAAACACATCTCCCCCAAAATCATCTACGTGTCTTTGGGAGCATCCTTGTGCAACTACAACGTGCTTTGATGCGCGCACACTTTTCAAGTCACACAATTTCACCCTTTTCATTTCTTTTTCCGCACAAATACCCCATTTATAATCCCACTGGTTTTACAGCCATTCGGGGAGTTCACGAACTACTGGCCCAATATACTTCTCGTCTTTGCAAGTGATTTCAATCTGCATTAATCATATTGCGCTTACTTTTTCATTTGTGGCCAATCTTCTCTTTTCCTTCCTACATTCTTGTCAATGGACTCAAGGCTCATGATCCTCTTTTTTCCATTCGTAACATCAAGTGCCCTACATTTCTGCAAACACATCATCGACTATCGATTTCATTTCGTTCCCAGTTTTCCTAGACATGACAATATCTGTTGCAGATCTCTACTCTTCATTTCCAGTACCTGAGGTTCTTCTAGAACACTATCATTTGTCCTTGTCTAGGTCTCATTCTGGAGAACCTTTCACTTTATTGCTTCCTCAATCTGCCATTCCCTATCATTGCTCCTTTTTTCTTTTCCGAGGATTCTTATCTGTTGGAACCTACTGGTCCTACTACGTGTCAAGGCGTGTCCTTATACTCATTAGATTTCCTTCACAGGGACATGCAATCTAATAGGCGAGCATTTAAACAATACAACAATACCTGTATATGTGACTTAATTTACTCCCCCCCTCATTTAGGTCAGTAAATGCGTCTGGCAATTGATTTGCTAACTTTGTAAATTAATTTATCTTTTGATATCCCAATTCACATTGTTTAGTGCGAGGATCAATGTGGTTTAATGATGATTCATTCGGCAACCTAATTTCACTTCCAGCGGCTTGTTCTCATCCACAGGGCTACCCCTAATGCTGGAAAAACCAACATCGTTAAAGTGCCAATTCGGCAAACGGCATAAATAGAGCACCTTGTTAATGGCTCTAGGGAGCTAATGATGGATGTGTGGATTCAAATCGCGCGGACAATAATATGCCAGCCCCTTTGAGGACCCATCTTAGAAGCGTTGTGGTGGAGTCAATTGGAACATACAACGCACATCCGAAAATATTCTCGAGTAGGGGAATATCTGGTTCCTGACCACAAACTCAATTGTGATGGGGAGAATTTATGTTTACTGATGTTGCCTGTTGCGAATTAGTGCTGCAGCTCGGAAAATAGCAGTCCCCAAGTAGAAATTGGGTAGGCGTCCGACTTCCTAAGTCATGGTCGAGCCAATCAACTGAAGACGTTTATTAGTGTATTCCTGCAAGACCATTTTTTGTATGAACATGTGCTACGGCAATTGTTCAACATTTATATTCCAATAGCCCATAAATAATCAGTACAAGCCCTTTGAAAGGTAATTCACCACATTATCCAGACGTATATTCTTAATAGGAAAATCTGGAAATTTGTGCTCCGTAATCCTTATCAATTGAGCAAGTAACCTCGCAAACGCCAGGTTGCGGGTTGATAGTAAGGACCACATGTACCATCTAGTGATGCAGTCGTTAAACCATAAATATCTAAATGGTCCACATGTTGGGGAAGTTGGTAAAAAAATTGTCCACATATGTTCCCTTGTATACGTTCAAGAAAGAAATAGATTCATTTAATTTTCCGCTGGTGATGCCGAATGTCAACTTACCCTTGGGCGCACGCAGCACAAGAATAATCATTTTGATACTCTCTGCTCTTCAAAAGAATGTCCATGTGAATTTTCAATTATTTTCGCATCATTGATGAACCGAGATGGCCTAAACCCGGTCATCTGCCACGACTAGAAGCTATCTGTAACATTCTGGTTTACAATAGATAGGTCCCATAAAACATTAATCTTTTGTGTAGTCAAGTCAGTGGAGAGTGCAATAATCTCTCAAAACCTGCGTAGTGCCTTGGGTTTAGACTCGAATTTGAAGGAATTCATTATTCCTTCTCTATTGTCTCAATAATGGGTATCTTTTGACGGATATCTTTAAAAAAAACTCAATAAATTCTTGAGACTTAGGGGAGTACAAAGCATCAGCAATTCGAATTTTTGTTCCATAGGCACAAATATAGTTTGGCTGCTTCCGGAGCCTTCAATGATGTTTGCACGACCCCGGATTGTATTACACACTTATATTATTCATCATCATGAGAAAAAATATCTCTTATTTTTTAAGTATTGTATGAGTAGTTGCACTATAGGCTAGACATACTTTCTTCAACCATTTCTTGGTTGGAGAGCTTCATGTTCTTCAATAAAATAGAAGATAAATAAAACATATCCAACATATCCAAATATTCAAATTAACTAAAATAAGATTAAAGTAACAAAGTCTTAAGCCAAAACAACTATTAAACTATCAAGTTCATGCATAAAAATACAAAGTTCCAAGTAAGAACATAAATTAAGTCTAACTAAATGTGAGTAAACTACTAATCTTTATTGCTAATGACATAATATTATTGACTTAATTATTCCCTTCAGGGTGGTGAAGAAATCTGCAACCCCAGGTGAGTTGTATCAATCCATTATCAAAATCACCTTCGCCTTTTTCATATACCAATTATGTCGCTCCACGTTCTTTCCGTTCTTGTTCAGAGACTGCTGATAAAGGTCAACAAGATGCTTTGGTGTCGACATATACGAGACCAGTGGCCCTTTCCGTCACAACGGTAAGCACATAGTCTCACTTTTATCCTTCTCATAGCTTTTTACGACCAATCCTCATTACCCCTCTCCGGTGAGAATCTGAGTTTTTGAAATGAACCACCTCTACCTCTATAATATCCACGACCTCTTCTCTTCTTCTGCGGCCATGACTTCCCCCCGACCTCGGCCACTGCTGCTAGGGCAGGCCTCAATTGATAATTTGTATCCCATTATGGGATGCAGCATCACTTCAGGGAATGCAGTGAGCCAGTTGGCCGGATTCAGATGAATTTTTCAATAAAAGCTCATCATTTTGTTCAGCCCTAGAAGACAAGATAATCTCAATTCGGAATTATTTTTTAAAGCCCTTTTCACGATTTGTTTACTCCATAAGAGATTATCCTTGGTGAAAGTGGTATAATGTCTTTTTCCAACATAGCCACATCAGTTATTTTTTCTCCAATAATTCAAGTTTGAAGTGATTCTACACATGGCTGAGTGAGACTCATTATTGATTTAAATCTTAATCTTAAATTAAGCCATTCTAACGAGCTTGAGGGAGGATACGTTTTTCTGGTAGGTCGTACCTTTCCTTTAAATTTATTCCAAAGCACCATTGGGTCTTTTACAGTTACATATGCAGTCTTAGGGCCTCATGAATGTGATGGCGAAGGAATATCAAGCTTAGCTTTGTCTGGACTGTTTTACCTTGATTTCCTCTTTGATATTTTTTCCAGAACTTTTGCATCTAGATGAATTTTCAGCATCCATACCCAGACAAATAATCTTTCCAGTATTCAAGAGCCGCAATTCAAGGCTTTGCTAAGTTCGACATGTTACACTAATAAAATTATCTTAGATTTAGGGGGCCTACATGTACAATAATTATATGGAGTGAAGCAGGTATGCATAATTGTATTGTATTTGCTATATACGATCTTAATGTCGATTGTCACACCATAAGGGCTATATGTATGGAGTAGTTATTTATTTCATTCATTTATTTAGTGTTACCAGAAACTTCTGATGTAATGGCCATTATATTGACACTAACCTTTTATTCTATTAGCGATATTAACTAAAGTCAAGTCAAGATGAAATGTAGTTTTATTTTTATGATTGCTATTGTTATTATTACACAAGATGGAACCTTATTAGCTCTTAAAAAACTATCATTTCATGTTTGTAGTATAATACTAATATATAATTAAATAATTAATTTGAATTGCATGTAAAACTATTATCTATACTAAAATCATGATAAAGCAAATGTCACTAGCTAATATTATAGAAAGTTTTGAGTACAACATGGCAGAGTAATTTTACTCTGATTTAATGGTGGTTTTTGCCAAAAAATAAGGTGTTTAAGTGGGATAATAAATTTGGCAAATAATGTTCCATACAGGTTGATGAAGCCCCTCTTCAGTGAAGACAATTGATGTGAAATCGAGATCAAACCTTAACACCTCAGAGTTAAAATCACATTAATATACACCTAAACCCTCAACAACAGTGGGTAATTTTCCATCACAACAAAGACCTAATGTTTTGGGGAAAGCTTATTCTTAATGTGCGAAAGTTAAAAGGATAATACAATTCCAGAATAATAAACGAAAATTAATCCAACAAATTAAATGCCGAAAAATTCAACATTTTAGAGAACAAAAGGCACAAAGAAAAAGAAAACTCACATCTCATTAAAATAAAGGAATCCATCAATATTCGACATAATCCCACAGTAATTCGGAGAATACGAGCATAATTCAAAAATTACAAACAACTCATTACAAATCGAACTAATAATTCTTTTTTTTTTCAATAACAATTGTGGTACGACGGTCATTTTATCATAAATTGAAGAATAATCAGTAATTTTACAAAAATCAAATCTAAATTACAATCAAATCAAGCAACACGAAGTTTATCATAGATTGTTTTATGTTGTGATGGGTTGATTACAGGAACTACTCTTTTGTTGACGAAGTTTGAATTTTGATGATTAATTACCATTATGGAGACAAATAAAAACGAATCTAAACCAGAATTCAATCCACAAACATAATTATAATGTAAAGAAGAAAAACGTACCTGATAGTATTACCTTGTATGCCTCAGTGTTAGGGGTTCGTGCTGATAACGTGTTATGAAATAGGTTTTTAGTAGAAAGTATTGTGGGGAGAAGAATTGATCTGTTTCCTTATTCATGTACCCAAAATATATTATACAGCATAAACTAGGGTTTTTCCTGTAGAATAAACCCTATGTATCCCGAACATTCTAGATCATCCAGGGGTATAATGGACATCCATAAATAATAATATTTTTAACAATTTTAACTTGTTTTTATAAAAATTTCAGATTTATTTTATTACTTTAAAGTCATGAAAACTCATAAAAACATCATACAATTCATGGAAAACTCTCTATAATCAACTAACATAATTATGAAACCAATCTATACTTTAGATAAATTTTTCATAACCACAACTGTTCAATAATATTTATTATTGACTTTTCATGACAACAAATTTGGAAAGCAATTATTTTTATATTCAAAGCCTTTAAAAATCATCTAAACTTCTATAACAAATCAGGATAAAAATTGCACTACAACAACATTCAACATCTAGTAATTGAGTTTAAACTATAAACTCATTAAAAATCAAAACTTTCATACTTTATAAAACCGCTAATCTGAACAATGTTCATGAACAACACAAATTACTGCCTGCCTTAAAACAAATAGAATTTTTTTTTTGAAGTGTAAATTCATTAATTGAACGTAAATCCATTATTCCGCTAATAGTACAACCGGGGAAATTAGTGCGAACTAGCGTTCAATCTAAAGTATTAGTGTTCATATCCCATCTAGCTACAAATGAAGCAACTTTGTATTGGCCGCTACTTTCACAGATGATTGCTAGAATACATTTACATAAATCTCCGAACACACTAACATCTTCAGTAGAAGATAAAGATTGGCCCCACTACTCTTACGCTCCACCACGTTCTTCACCACCCCAGCTCCATCACTTTCCAGCACCACTCTCCTATTAAAATCCCAACCTTCTATCAGTTCCATCCCCAAGCTAGCAGCCGCCGCTTTCCGCCATTGGGCCGTTCCATGGGCTTCGAACTTGAGGGGTCCTACTGCAAGAGAGCTCTATGTTTTTGATGTCTATGATCACCACGCCCCAGCTCTCCTCCCCATTAGTCCCCGATCATGACTGCATCCAAGTTGACCTTCACCATCGCCGAAGGCGAGGGCCACACCCACGAGCAGGAGACTTGTAAGAGACTGTGCTGGGTTCCTGTGTGAAGACCCTTCTGCTATACTCGCCATAATTATAAGCCATGCCCTCATAAGCCACTCACCACTGCAACACTGCACACGGTTCTGCTACTCGACATAGGTTTAACCCTCCGTCATGTTCTTAATGCAAGACGTCTTTAACCTGGAAGAGATACCTTGCACACCGCCAATAAAAATTGTGGAAGCTTGGTGGACCTCATGCTTCCACGCTATACTTCCATGGCCGACTTTGCACTATTCTCTATTTTTTTAATTCCACTTTGAACCTACACCCCCCATCTTGCCCTAACCAATAACAAGACTTCACTGTGAAGTCTCCTTTCTTTATCGAGCCACCCAATATCAGCGGTCTTGACCTTAGCCTTGGTATCTGTGTCTCCACATTCCATCCCCTCCCATCAAATGAAGCAGCCATGTACCATCATGTTCATAATCACTAGCTTCTTTTGGTGTATAACCTTTGTGAGGCTATCACCCCATATTCCACGGCGTCTCGCCCACACCCTCACCCTGCTTCCAACCAATCCTCCTACCTTACCCTTCATTAGAAGAGTTTCGCACCCCATTGCTCTCCACGACAAAACTTGGGGGGGTCGTAGCCCCTACCAGCCTCCATAAAAGTGATTCTTGAAGTAGCGAGCTTTCAAAACGCCATGATAAAGTGGAGTACAAGTCCATTGGCAGGAGCTTTCCATTCCGATTTTTGGCCCAAAAGAGCATATTGAAGCATCTGTCGGTCTCTAACCCATGCCACCCCTAAGGCTTTGGGAGACACATGAAATCCCGGGCTATGCCAATTGGACTTCCTCTCTTCCTCCCCGCACACCCACCAAAATCGACATCACAAATGGAATTGCATCGATTACTCCCTTCGCTGGGATTGTAAAATTACCATCATGTCGGAGGGGAGTAGCTTGACTACATACTGTTAATTAGCTTTATTTAAAAATCCCAACTAAAAGGGTTTTAAGTTACTTTAGAGCCCGTTATGGTTCAATAAGAACCCACTTTGGGTTTTTTTTTCAACATTTTATCTATTAACACATACTGAATGGACACATTCTTGTAAGTGCAATCATTATAATATGAAATTGCAAGGGTTGCTACATATTATTGGCATACAAAATGATGAAAAAGTGCCTAATGTAAACAAAAGAAAATTTGTTTGCTTTAGAAAGTGATAATATGTGCTATACTACTACTTTTTTCTAAACACTCCATCCCACCTTTGCATCAAACGTATCATTCTAAGTGTTTCAATTATGAGCCCATGGTTCAACCTACTCCTAAATGTTTGATTTAGAATCTATTGATCAATAGACCCAAGGTCTATAGTTTGGACTGAAATTTAATGAAGTTTCAATCAATTATGGTCATTATTTAAAATTTTTCAAATGAAAGCTCAAGAAAATCCGAAGAACATTATTCAAGACGATGTAGACGCATACATACAAGAAACATGATTTGTAGCGCTAACGAGGGCTCATAAACAAGTAAGAAGTAGTGATTTTTGCGTCAATATTTCTTGAATCCGAAGGTCTATAGTTTCCCGTTTCTAGTTACAGAGTAATTTCTTCTAGAAGTGGACTAACCAGGTTGGAAGTTCTTATAAAGTCTGGCTATAAATTTCATGCACTCGACCATTTTACAAATCACTACTTCTTACTTGTGAGTGACTTGTAATGTCCATGAATCCTGAAAAACTAAAATAGATTGGATCTAAAGCTCTTTGATTTGATATTTCCCTAGTAATTAAAAGAATTGTAAGTGATGTTGTAAGTTTGGTTATGTGTTTCCCTTATCTACCAAAACGGGCAGATACAGTTTTGAGCAGGATGATTTATTCCTTCTTATTAACTTGTAATGTTGGACTTGTTATGCAAGTATCATGTTTGTTTTCAACCAGCCTTGATTTTTCAGGGGTTTGTTGTGTACTATCTAACTTATGCCTCAATATTTCAGGAAAGGGCTCATAAATATTATGATGGAATGAAAGAAGAGCAATTTAAGAAAATGCAGGAGTTCAGAGCCGGGCGAAGCTCAGGACGATCAAAATTGTAAAATTGTTTCCTCGCACTTGATTTTAGAATAAGTTCTCGATGATCAGTTGAGGTAAGATGTTTTGTTAGTCAGCCAAATAGTAATCTCTTGTGAAATTAACGAAGCTACATCAGAAGTTAGTGATGCTTATGACTTGATCAGTCGTCATTACTCCTTTGGACAATGTAAGTCAGCTAAGTGGTAAACCCTTGCTGAAAAGAATAATGCGCTTTCTAAATTGTAAATTGTCTTTTGTGGCATGACCAACATGCCATTCTAGTAGTTCTCTTGTTCAGGGGAGCTTTTTTTTTCCAAGGGGTTGTTCAGAGGAGCTTAGTGATGCATCAGCTGTTATACTGGATTACTGGCATTTACAAGCGTTTTAGTTCCTCTTCTGTACGATGCTTGTCAATGTTGATCTGTCATGATCTCAAGTCATGTATATATTAAGCAACAAAACTTTTTTAATAAACAACATATTTGGCTTTCATTTGAGCATAAAAACCAAAAACAAAAAAAAAAAAACAATTTTTGTTTTTGTTTTTTTAGGCTACTATTTGCTCCACTTATTTAGATGACCGGAGCAAAAAGTCTTTTTTTTTGCGGGAAAATGGACTTTTTGCTCCGGTCATTTAAAGAACCGGAGCAAAAAGTCCCTTTTTTTGGTGGAAAATAGAATTTTTGCTCCGGTCATTTAAAGAACCGGAGCAATAAGTCTCTTCTACCACACCTACTCCGGTTGAAACCCGAAGCAAAAAGGGGGGTTTTGACCGGAGCAAATGTTCTTTTTCCACTAGTGCTAGAAAGGAAACTACTCACACATGATTGAAATTCAAGAAACTAAAACAATAAAGCAAAACAAAACTATAAACATAATTGAAACTAATAAATCAACAATAATTATTAAACTAAATCAAGAACAAGAAACTAGGGCACAAGAGAATAAGAAAACTAAAACTAAAAACATAAACTAAAACAAAAAAATGAAACTAAACATGAATTAGAAGAAGCTTTTTTTTTTTTGTCAACAACTACCTACGTTTTAATTTAATTCACACAACTACCTACGTGTTTCATTTTTTTGGTATATCACTACCGTCTAACTTTTTCCGTCCAAAACTTTTGTTAATGGGTCCCACTCCACACTCTCCCTCCTTTTAATGATATGAATATACCAAAATACCCTCAATGTTTGTAATTATTTATAATCTACCCACTTATTTCCTCCTTCTTGCTTTATTATTCTTGCATATTTTGTTTGGTGGGCATCTCTAAGGGCCTGTTTACTTCAGCTGAAAACAACTGAACTAAACTGAGCTAGATTGATTGGAGCTGAATTGAACTGAAAGTTTTTATTAAGGATTAATGATTAGCAAAATAAAAGAAGAGCTGAACTGAATTGAACTGAACGGAGCTGAACTAAACTGAACTGAACTGATTTTAAGCTGAAGTAAACAAGTCCTAAGTCTTCTTCTTCAATAATCCCTCCATTGGTTATGATGGCTACTACTAATTCCAACAATCAAACCAAGCTTCAACCGTAATTCTCTCTTTTCTGAATTTTAACCTTCAATTATTCCCTCAATTCCCTCTCAATAATTGATTGAATTCAATCAAATCATTCTCTAACCTTCATACATCCGCAAATTTCTGCTGTGAAATTGATTGAACGCAACATGAAAGAAAATTTTGTGGCGAAAAAAGGTGGGTTTTTGAGGTGTCGGTTTGATTGGGATTTAATTTTCCTGAGTTTTAATTTGATTCATCTAGCTAGGTTGTGGTTTTTTTTTTTCAAGGTTCTAATGGCACGTTATTGTTGAGGGTAGATGCTGATAGTGATGAGCACACTCATATGCTCAATATACAAGTAGTTTCATGCATTGTTGTTCAACTGATACAACTGAAAGCATTAATGTAACACCCTGGATTTTCCTAACTTCTTACTTTATATTTTTCCGGAAAACATAGTATCAATAGTAAAGAATTATAATTATTAAAAACTTCTAAATACGAAAAACCAAAGTATTACCGCCACCGTGATAACGGCTAAGGCATTTATCAAAGTACTACGGCGGAAGTCTTAAAAACCAAAAACCAATTTAAAGCTAAACTTCAAAACAATCTCAAAATGAAAACCAACTTTAAACATTATTACATTTCGGAACCATATTAATGGCCCTTAAAACCAAAACTAAAAATCTTTAGAAATAAAACATCAAAATAAATGTTAGTCATTCTTAAGCAATATAAAAATAAAACTACAAAACACAGCAAGCGCTCTCACTCCAGCCCATCATGAAATGACATATGCCCACTTGTCCCTTTAGCTGGTCTTTTACTAGACAACTACTCACCACAAGTGGGTCATTGTGGCACCAAGTCCAAGACAAAGTCATGCACATAAAACAAAGAGTCAGCAAAACTGAATACATAACTAATAAAGAATATGCAACAAAACAATATGAAATAAAACACACACACAACTTACCTTTGACAACCTTTCACCTGTGCGTAGACTCAACAAATTAATTATTATATTTAAACTTTTGGATTCTGCATCGAACGAGTTTCCTTTCCTTAAAAATCGCCCTATTGGGCACCAACTTGGGAGCAATTCCAAGAAGGTATTACTATGTCACATAAAGTGACGGAATTCCAACGCATTATAAATATAATAGAGTACAACATTTTGTACTCCAATTAGAAGTCATAGATCATTGTTCCATACGACTCCCCCCATTGTTTATACTCAAGGTATATACGTTCCAAGAGTTTGGATGCAAATCCTCTTACACTTTACGTGATTAACCGGTTTAACAATGTTATGACTCACATCAACATCACACAAAAACATGCATCACATCAAGCAAGCCATATTAATTATCTTCAATTTAAGGTGATTCAAAATTAATCTCATGTCTGTCCTTTAATTAAATTGAACTTTCTTTACGACACATTAATTGAGCGGCCAAATATTTACTTCCTCCTTGACCACACATTAAACTGTGGGTGGCAACATGTATAAAATAATTGCTAAGTCCTTTTAATCATGTGAATAAAAGTTCACAACTACCTTTCTTATTGATTAAGTAACTAACCAACTTAAAAATAATTTTCTTCTCTATTAATAACCTTTTGGCCAAATTAAACTAATCATAACATTCCAATTCAATCTTATAAAATTTATATTGCTATTTATCATGGAATGTAAACATAATATGAAATCATGCTTCTATTAAAACTTGTTATGCACATAAATTCATGATTCAAACAAGCATAACAATATTTCATAGCATAAAGAAATCATCCAAGCACGAATTCTAACTCTTATATTTGTCTTTAGTACTTACATACCTTGTGAAACAGTGGTGCTCCGCCACAACTTCTAAAAGTTGACTAAATCAAAGTCTCCTACATAAAGAAAACTGAAACTAAATTAAAACCTTGTTGACTAAGTTCTACAACAACTATAACTAACTTCTGTATTGGAAACTTGTCCAAAACATTCCTTATATGGCCTCTATCCAATTCCATACTTCACTTTAATTTTCTATTGCAAGATTACTTGGTTTTCGGCTCCTATTTATACTTTATAAAACCTTAATATAAATTTTATGTCACTTTAGAAAAGTGGACAGCGATTTAAAATTACCAAAACTCCTTGAAAAACTTCAAAACCAACATAAATCAATCATACAATGTATAACTTAATTTATATGAGCAATTCATGCTAATTACATACTTTAAAAGCCTAATTATTCACTTTATATAATCTGGACAGCATGTTAAACATGCTTAAACTCACTTTTAAAGTTTATGAAACTTACTAAAAATCATATGTAACATCATAGAATTAATATGTGATCATACTAGCAATGAACACTTAAAACTTATTTTTGTTATGAAAATAGGGTTTTAGTAGAAAGTATTTGTGGGGAGAAGAATTGATCTGTTTTCTTATTCAGTACCAAATATATATATACAAGCATAAACTAGGGTTTCCTGTAGAATAAAACCTAGTATCCAGAACATTCTAGATCATACCTAAGGGGTATAATGGACATCCATAAAATAATAATATTTTATAACACTCCCCCTTGGATGTCCATTATAAAGCAAATATACATCATTTTATAATGCGCATGTGCAATGCTGCCTCATTAAAAACCTTAACAGGAAAACCCAGTGGGAAAAACCATAGCTAAGGGAAAAAGAGTACAGCGCGCATTGACTCCCCCTCATGATATCATCCGTTGAGATCCTTGAGATGACGCAACCCGATTTGATGAACTAATTTCTTGAATGTAGCAGTAGGAAGCGCCTTGGTAAATAGATCTGCTAAATTTTGCCCTTTTTGTTTTCTCTAAATGTTGAATTTTTCGCATTTAATTGTTGGATAATTTTCGTTTATATTCTGAACATTGTATTATCATTTAAACTTTCGCACATAAGAATAAGCTTTCCCAAAACATTAGTCTTCCTGTTGTGATGGGAAATTACCCACTGTTGTTGAGGTGTTTAGTGTATCCTTACTTTTGATTTTCACTCTGAGGTGTTAAGGTTTGATCTCTATCACATCAATTAGTCTTCACTGAAGTGGCTTTATCAACCTGATGGACATTGATTTGCCAAATTTATTCTCACTTAACACCGATTTTTTTTTGGCAAAAAACCCACCATTAAATAGAGTAAAACCTTACTCTCTGTTGTACTCAAACATTCCTATATATTAGTAGTGACATTTGTGCTTATTCATGATTTATTAAGTAAATAGTTTTATGCAATTCAAATTAATTATTTATTAAGTATAGTATTATATCAAACATGAAATGAAGTTTAAGAGCCTACATAGGTTCCATCTGTGTAATAATAACAACTAGCAATAATAAAATAACTACTATTCTCATCTTGGACTTGCTTTAGTTAATAATCGCTCGATAATAAAGGTTAGTGTCAATATATGCATAATCAGCAGATTTCTGTTAACACTAAATAAATGAATGAATAATAAATACTCCATATCCATATAGCCTAGGGTGACAATCGTACATTAGATCGTAATATAGCAATATCAATACAATTATGCATACCTGCTTCACTCATATTAATTATTGTACATGTTAGGCCCTAATATCTAATATAATTTATATAGTGTAACATTCGAATCTAGCAAAGCTTGAATTTGCGGCTCTTGATATTACTGGAAAGAATTATTTGTCTTGGGTATTGGATGCTGAAATTCATCTAGATGCAAAAGGTCTTGGAAAAACTATCAAAGCGAAATCAAGCAAAACATCAAGACAAAGCTAAAGCTATGATATTCCTTCGCCATCACCTTCATGAGGCCCTTAAGACTGAATATTTAACTGTAAAAGACCCATGGTGCTTTGGAATAATTTAAAGGAAAGTACGACCACCAGAAAAACGTTATCCTCCCTCAAGCTCGTTATAATGGCTATTTAAGATTACAAGATTTTAAATCATAAGTGAGTATAACCAGCATGTAGAATCACTTCTAAACTGAAATTATGTGAGAAAAAATAACTGTGTGGATATGTTGGAAAAGACATACCACTTTTCACAGGATAATCTCTTATTGATAAACAATATCGTGAAAAGGGCTTTAAAAAATATCCGAATTGATATCTTGTCTTCTAGTGGGCTGAACAAAATGAGACTTTTATTGAAAAATTCATGAATCACGGCCAACTGGCTCTACTCACTGCATTCCCTGAAGTGATGCTGCATCCCATAATGGGATACAAATTATCAATTGAGGCCCTGCCCGCAGCAGTGGCCGAGGTCGTGGTGGAAGTCATGGCCGCGAAGAGTCGTGGATATTATAAGGTAGAGGTGGTCATTCAAAAACCTCATATTTCCACCGGAAGTGGGATAATGAGGATGGTAGTAGTAAAGCAGAGAAGGCTAAAAGTGAGACTATGTGCTACCGTTGTGGAGGAAAGGGCCACTGGTCTCGTATTGTCGTACACCAAAGCATCTTGTTGACCTTTATCAGCAGTCTCTGAAAAAGAAAGGAAAGAAAGTGGAGACTAACTTGGTATAATGAAAATGGCGAAGGTGATTTTGATAATGGTTAGACACTCACCTGGAGTTGCAGATTTCTTCACACCCCTGAAGGGAATAATTAAGTCAATAATAATTATGTCTATTAGCAAATAAAGATTTAGTATTACCATTCACAATTAGTTAGAATAATTTATGTTATTTACTTTGACTTTTTTATTTTATGCATGAACTGTGATAGTTTAATAGTTTGTTTTGTGCTTTAAGACTTTGTTACTTTAATCTTATTTTAGTTACTTTGAATATTTGGATATTTTAGGATATGTTATTTACTTTTTCTATTATTTTATTTGAAGAACATGAATGCTCTCCAAACATAAATGGTGAAGAAGATGTCTAGCTGATAGTGCAACTACCATACAATACTTAAAAATAAGAGATATTTTTCTCAATTGATGTGAATATATAAGTGTGAATCTATATCCGGTAGTGCAAACATCATTGAAGGCTCCGGAAGAGCACTATATTGATGCCTATGGGAACAATTCGAAATTGTTGATGCTTTGTACTCCCCTAAGTCTCAAAGAAATTTTTGAGTTTTTAAAGATATCCGTCAAAACGGATACCATATTGAGACAATAAGAGAAGGAAATATGAATTCCTTCAAATTACGAGTATAAACCCAAGGCACTAAAGCATTTTTTGGAGAGATTACTCATCACATCTCCACTGACTTGTACTACACAAAGATTAATGTTATTGAGACATATGCTATTGTAAACCAGAATTTACAGATAGCTTTATATTTTGGCATGACCGGTTAGGCCATCCCGGTTCATCAATGATGCGAAAAATAATGAAAATTCACATGGACATTCTTTGAAGAGCCAGCAGATTCTTCAAAATGATTATTCTTGTGCTGCTTGCTCCCAAGGAAGTTGATCATTCGGCCATCACCAGCGAAAATAAATTATCTCTATTTCTTTCCTTGAACGTTATACAAGGAGACATATGTGGACCAATACATCCACCATGTGGACCATTTAGATATTTATGGTTTAATCGATGCATCGACTAGATGGTCACATGTGTCCTTACTATCAACCCGCAACCTGGCGTTTGCGAGGTTACTTGCTCAATTGATAAGATTACGAGCACAATTTCCAGATTTTCCTATTAAGAATATACGTCTGGATAATGCTGGTGAATTTACTTCAAGGCTTTTAATGATTATTGTATGGCTATTGGAATAAATGTTGAAACTCCTGTAGCACATGTTCATACACAAAATGGTCTTGCAAACACTAATTAACGTCTTCAGTTGATTGCTAGACCATTACTTATGAAGTCGGATCTACCGATTCTACTTGGGGACATGCTATTTTACATGCTGTGCAGCACTAATTCGCATCAGGCCAACCAGTACACTAAATTCCTCCCCATCACAATTGGTTTGTGGTCAGGAACCAGATATTTCCCATCTAAGAATTTTCGGATGTGCTGTGTATGTTCCAATTCTCCACCACAACGCTCTAATGGGTCCTCAAAGGAGGCTGGGCATATATGTCGGTTTGAATCCCACACAATAATTGATACCTAAGCCATTAACAGGTGATCTATTTACTGCCCCGTTTTGCAGATTGTCACTTTAACGAGTGCGTTTTCCCAGCATTAGGGGGAGAGAACAACAGCTGGAAAGTGAAATTAGTTGGAATGAATCATCATTAAACCACCTTGATCCTCGCACTAAACAATGTGAATTGGAAGTCCAAAAGATAATTAATTTACAAAGCGAAATCAATTGCCAGACGCATTTACTACTGACCTAAATAGAGTAACTAAGCACATATACCAGCTGTAAATGCTCCTATCAAGATTGATGTCCCTGAAGGACAATCTCATGAGTCTAAGGCACGCCTGAAGCGTGGTAGACCAGTTAGGTTCCAAAGATAAGAATCCTCGGAAAAGAAAAGGAGCATGATAAGTAATGGCCAGATTGAGGAAGCAATAAGTGAAGGATCTCCAGAAGAGACCATAGACATGACAAATGATAGTGTTTAGAAGAACCTCCAGGTACCTGGAAATAGAGATCTCAACAGATTATGTCATGTCTAGAATAACTTGGAACGGAAATGAAATCGACGTCGATGATGTGTTTGCATATAATGTAGCACTTGATGTTATGAATGAAAAAGAGGATCATGAGCCTAAGTCCATTGAAGAATGTAGGAAAGAGATGATTGGCCAAAATGGAAAGAAGCAATTGATGCAGAATTGAAATCACTTGCAAAGAGAGAAGTATTGGGCCAGTAGTTCGTATACCCGAAGGTTGTAAAACCCAGTGGGATATAAATGGGTCTTTGTGCGAAAAGAAATGAAAAGGGGAAATTGTGAGACACAAAGCACGTTTAAGTTGCACAAGGATTCTCACAAAGACCTGGTATTGATTTTGAGTAGACATATTCTCCTGTGTGGATGCAACTACTTTCAGAATTCTTAATTAGTCTGGCAGTAAGAACATGGACTGTGATTTACGACTATGGATGTTGTCACAGCTTACTTTACGGCCCACTTGATAGTGATATATACATGAAACTCCCGGAAGGGTTTTCAAGTTGCCTGAAGCAACTGGTTCGCGTTCTCGAAGAACAACATTGTATAAGTTAAATAGATCCCTTTGGATTGAAACAATCAGGGCGTATGTGTACAATCGCCTTAGTGAATACTTGTTGAAAGAGATTATAGAAATACCCTATTAGCCCTGTATTTTCATAAAGGAATTCGGGTCAGGTTTTTTGTGATTTATTGCTGTCTATGTGATGATTTGAATATCATTGGAACTCCAGAAGAGATTCCAATAACAGTGGAATACTTGAAAAAAGAGTTTGAAATGAAAGATCTTGTAAGACAAATTTTGTTTAGGGCTACAAATTGAGCCCTAAAAGAAGGAATCCTTGTGCATCAACACACTCACACAGAGAAGGTGCTCAGAAGATTTTATATGTGAAAAGCACATCGTTAACTGCCCCAATGGTTGTAAGATCACTAGATGTTGATAAAGATCCTTTCGGCCTCGGGGAAAATGATGAAGAGATTCTTGGTCCTGAAGTACCATATCTAAGTGCAATAAGCATTGATGTACCTTTCTAAGTCATACAAGACCCGACAATCATTCTCTATCAATCTATTACAAGGTTTAGCTCATGTCCTACCCGAAGGCAATTGGAAGTGGGTTAAGCATATATTTCGCTATCTCACAAGGTACGAAAGATAAAGGTTTTGTTCTTTTCTAACACTCCAAAGAATTAGTTTGGTTTTGCAGATCAGGATATTTAT
>PYUH01000018.1:930815-952809 GCA_016808085.1 Suaeda aralocaspica | reverse complement strand
AAAAAGAAAAACTCACATCATCATTAAATAAAGGAAAACCATCAATATTTCGACCATAATCACAGTAATTCGAGAATAACGAGCATAATTCAAAAATTAACAAACAAACATTACAAAAATCGAACAATAATTTTTTTTTTTTTCAATAACAATTGTTACGGTCAATTTTATCATAAATTGAAGAAATAAATACAGTAATTTTACAAAAATCAAATATAAATTTACAAATCAAATCAAGCAACACGAAGTTTATCATAGATTGTTATGTTTGTGAATGGGTTGATTACAGGAACTACTCTTTTGTTGAAGAAAGTTTGAATTTTGATGATTAATTTACAATTATGGAGACAATAAAAACGAATCTAAAACCATAATTCAATCCACCAAACTATAATTATAAGTAAAGAAGAAAAACGTACCTGATAGTAGTTACCTTGTATGCTCAGTGATTAGGGTTTCGTGCTGATAACGTGTTATGAAAATAGGGTTTTAGTAGAAAGTATTTGTGGGGAGAAGAATTGATCTGTTTTCTTATTCAGTACCAAATATATATATACAAGCATAAACTAGGGTTTCCTGTAGAATAAACCCTAGTATCCAGAACATTCTAGATCATACCTAAGGGGTATAATGGACATCCATAAAATAATAATATTTTATAACAATTTTAACTTGTTTTTATAAAAATTTCAGATTTATTTATTAACTTTAAAGTCATGAAAAACTCATAAAAACATCATAAATTCATGGCAAAACTCTTCTATAATCAACTAACATAATTATGAAACCAATCTATGCTTTAGAATAATTTTTCATAAGCCAAAACATGTTCATAATATTTATTCTATTGAATTTCATGACAACAAAATTTGGAAAGCAATTTATTTTATATTCAAAGCCTTTAAAAATCAATCTAAACTTCATAAAATCATGATAAATTCACACAACAACAATTCATGATCATAGTATTGAAGTTTAAATCATAAACTCATAAAAATCAAAACTTTCATACTTTATAAACCCTAATCTAAAATTTCATGAAACAACAAATTAATTCATGCCTTAAAACAAATTATAATTTTTTTTGAAGTGTAAATTCATTAATTAACGTAAATCCATTTCCGCTAGAACAGTTACAACCGGAGGGAAATTATCGACTAGCGCAATCTAAGTATTAGTGTTCATATCCCATCTAGCTACAAGATGAGCAACTGTATTGCCGCTACGTTTCACATGATTGCATTAGAAAACATTACATAAATCTCCGAAAGCAATAACATCTTCGTAGAAGATAAAGATTGGTGCCCCACTACTCTTACGCTCCACCACGTTCTTCACCACCCCAGCCGCATCACTTTCCAGCACCACTCTCCTATACCCCAACCTTCTAGCAAGTTCCATCCCAAAGCTAGCAGCCGCCGCTTCCGCCATTGGGGCCTTCCATGTGGCTTCGAACTTGAGGGTTCCTACTGCAAGTAGAGCTCTATTTGAGTCTATGATCACCGCACCCATCCCTCCTCCCCCATTAGTCCTGACATGAGCATCAACGTTGACCTTCACCATCTCCGAAGGCGGGCACACCCACTGATCAGGAGACTTGTAAGAGCTTTGCTGGGTTCCTGTGAAGACCCTTCTGCTATACTCGCCATAATTAGAAGCCATTCTCATAAAGCCACTCACCACTGCCACTGCACACGGTTCTGCATACTCGACATAGGTTATCCTCCGTCATGTGTCTATAATGCAAGACGTCTTTAACTGGAAGGATACCCTTGCACAACCGCCATAAAAAATGGTGGAGCTTTGGTGGACCCTCAATCTTCCACGCTAACTTCCATTGCCGACTTGCACTATTCTCATTGTTGTAATTCCAACTGTGAACCACCCCCATCTTGCCTAACCAATAACAAGACTTCACTGTGAAGTCTCCTTCTTTATCGAGCCACCAATATAAGCGGTCTTTACCTTAGCCTTTACTTTGTCTATATTCCATCCCCTCCCATCAAAATGAAGCAGCTCATGTACCATCATGTTCATATCACTATCTTCTTTTGGTGTAAGAACTTTGTGAGGCGTATCACCCCATATCCACGCGTCCTCCCACACCCTCACCCTGCTGCCAAACCAATCCTCCACCTTAACCCTTCCATGAGAAGAGATTTCGCACCCCATATGCTTCTCCACGAAAAACTGGGGTCGTAGCCCCTACGCGCCTCCATAAAAGTGGTATTCTTGAAGTAGCGAGCTTTCAAAACTCCATGATAAAGTGAGTCATTACCATGCAGTAGCTTCCATCCTTGTTTGGCCAAAAGAGCCATATTGAAGCATCTTAGGTCTCTAAACCCCATGCCACCTAAGGACTTTGGGAGACACATGAAATCCCGGCTATGCCAATGGACCTTCCTCTCTCCTCCACGCAAACCCCACCAAAATCGAACTATCACAGATTGAATTGCATCGATTACTCCTTCGGGTATTTTAAAAATACTCATCATGTAGGTGGGAATAGCTTGAGCTACTACTTTAATTAGCTTTATTAAAACATGATTGAAACTTATAAAATCATGATTAAACATAAATTTCCAAGATTGAATCAAAAAGAAAGGAGGAGAGAAGTTTTTTTTTTTTAAAGTCCGAAATTTATACCGAAAAAGGGGAGGTGGCCGGCGGTGGCGCAAGGCACGAATCTCGAGGTACAATTTTCCTTTTTTTCTTTTATTGAAAACCGAAGCTGAATTTTTTTTTTTTTTCGGAAAATCCCTCTCCCCTTTTTTTTCCTCTTTCTCTCTCTAGATTTTGGGAATCCTGATGACAACTTATGATGAATGAAATCTAAAAATTTGGGTTTTAAAGGGTATTTATAGCCTCCAAATTAGGATTTGGAAAAGCCCATACTTATCCTAACAAGTGGAAATTACCTTTAGGCCCTTGCCTCAAATAAATTAGGAAACTCTTGAAAATTCTATTTTTAGAAGCCTTTTAAAATATTTTATAAACATAAAATATTATTTATAAACACAAATAATTATTTATAATTAAAACTTATTTTGTATTATTAATTATTCATTTTATTATTATTATTTTCTTTTCATATAATATTCGTATTGAACATAATTTTTCAACAAAAATATTAAAATTAAACGAGTAAAATACAAAAATACTTCCTTAAAATACGTTAAAATGTGGGGTATTATAGTCTACCCCCCTTAAAAGAGGTTTCGTCTCGAAAATTTGTGTAGATTAGAGTATGGAATTTGAATAGAGACTACTTTTACTTCAAACTTTCTTATTATAATACTATGTTGTTGTAGACCTTAGACAATTACTTGATAACTTTTTAGCGGACAAACATAAAACTCTAAAAGTCGTAGAAAATCCTAAAAACTTGCAAAATTAAGGGTAAAACGCGCGAAAACAGGTCGCTTTCTACCCCCCTTAAAAACTGAGTTACTTCCCCGTAACTCTACTTACTAACCTAAAATAGTTCTGGGTACTCTTCTATTATCATATCTTCAGCTTCCCAAGTTGCTTCTTCGGTTTCTTGGTTAGACCACAACACTTTCACTATTTTGACACCTTTTCTACGAGTATCCCTGACTTTACTGTCTAGGATCTTAATTAGCCCTTCTTCATAGGTCAAAATTTGGTCTAACTCGATTATTTCAGGCTGTAATACATGTGACTCATCTGGAGCATAATTCCTTAGTTGAGACACATGAAAGACATTGTGAACCTTGCTCAACTCCATTGGTAATGCTAACTTATAGGCTACCTTTCCAACCCTTTGCAAGATCTCATAGGGTCCTATGTATTTTGGGCTCAATTTTCCTTTCTTTCCGAACCTTATTACTCCTTTCATTGGTGATACCTTAGTAACACCTGATCGCCAACTTCAAACACAACTTCTTGGCGTTTTTGGTCCGCATAGGACTTTTTTCTATCTTGTGCTACTTGAACCTTTGCTTCTATTACTCTAATTTACTCTATGGTTTCTTCGATCAATTGAGGTCCTAGAATCACTGTCTCACTTATGTCATTCCAACACAAAGGGCTTTTACACTTCCTTCATACAAATCTTCAAAAGGTGCCATGCCAGTACTTGTATGGTAACTATTCACTAGTGGAAAAATTCCTAATTGTATCGGGCAAAAAAGCACATTTCGGACAGAAAAAAGGTGTTACGTTTGTGGGGGTTACAAATAATAAATTTATTTGTATCGGGCTTTTGACCGATACATAAAACAAACTATTTGTATCGGGCTTATTACAACAACCGTTACAAATAAGTTGTTTAAAAGCTAAAAAAACTTGTATTTGTAACGGGTCTTGCTTTGGACCCGTTACAAATAAATGTTATTTGTAACGTACAGTTACAAGTGCCCGGTACAAATAATACCTATTTGTAACTTTTGAAATAATGCCCGTTACAAATAATACTTTTAAATCAATAAAAAAAAAAAAAAAAAGACCAGCAACCTATTTTTTACACTACGCACTAACACCGACCTTGCATCCACTATATGGGCACCGTCATTAGCCCCTACACTTCCACTCGCCACCATTATTCAAACCAATCCAATGACCAATAGCTAAAAATTACTATTAACTAACACACTATCCATCAAGTGTAGAACAAAAATGCAATCAAATTTTATGAATGATCAACTAATAAATTCAAAATGTAACACCAATTCTTGAAACATTACTCATTGATAAATAAAAGAAAATAAGCATTTGTTCAACTTGTTATCTTCCATCTAATCTTCATTCTAAATAATTCAACTTACAAAATATAGCATCATCTACAATAACAATCCCCTTTTTCATAAGCCTCCATAAACTCGAGTCATTGTTAGAAATAATTTGTTCCTATGTACTCTTAGTCTTGCCCAATGAATGTCTATCCGGTAGTTTCCTCGGTAGTCTTCTGCAAGAAAGTAGATGGAGCTTATATAAAAATTTTGCTAAAGCTACAGGTTACAACATACAAATCATTAAGCATATATAATTGTGAATAAAAGAGTAAGGAGAAGCTACACACCTTCCATAATCATGAAGGCGCCATAATCTTTTCTTACGCAACTGAGTACGCTAATTATAGCCTCTTCTCCAAAATCTTCAAGATGGATAATATAGATATAAGATCGAAGTTTAAGAAAGTATCAAATAGTGAGCTGATTCATATTATAGAAAGACAATTTGAGGGACACGTATTGCTAAATCGAGTAGTTCAACTTATGTGGAGTGTCCTTTTTGTCATATGTGGGATTGGCTTTAATGAGTTCATTGCTTGGTCTTTGGCCATATTCCTTACAAACCTTGAACCTGTTACACTAGTTGTTCTTGTTGATTAATGTATAAACATCAATTACATGACATGGAGTAATGAATTTCCCATGATATATGTTTATGTATAATATTACTTCCATGGTATCTTTCACATTCTCCTTATATTTATGTATATATATTACTGCTCCTCATTTATATTATTAAGTATAGAATTATAGTTTGTTAATACTGTGTATATTATCCCCTGTGTTATACAATGCTTCCAGACTGTAGAGTAGTAATAGTAATACTGATGTTGATCTTTTTTCTATCATGGTATGTAGTTTTCTCATCTTTTAAACCGATGATTCATTTACCCACGTGTTTTATTCTTCTATCATACATGTCAACTTAGATTTTAATTACTCCCAGGGCCTAAATTCATGTCTAATCTTAGTAGGTGTATTGGAATATATCCCCACATGTTTTACTTAAGTGTAATCTTTACTTAACTTAAGAATATATAGTAGTTTATTGAATCTTTGGATTATCACTAAATGATCGAAATTTTACAGCTTGTGATAATCTTTTGATGTGGACAAACAAACTGTCAACTATGTATAAACTAACAACAATTCTCATAAACTCATTACTTCCAAGTACATTAGAGATGGACGTAAAATCTTGAGTTCTAAATATGCCACTCCATAAACATTCAAGAAAAACATAACAAGATCAAGCACTATATTGGACAAACAATCACATGCTCTTTATCATACTTTATCTTCCAATGAACTCACAACACAAAAATTAACGGCAAAAAGAATAAAACAGTGCCAAAGAAAGATTGAAACCCTTACCAATATGACCTTGTCTTAGCTTTCTGCAAATCAGCAATACGAAAAGGATCATAACCACTTTTAGCCCCAATTGAAGCTACATTCAAGTTCAAATACTTCAAAAACTCCTTACCAATCCAAGGTAAATCACCTCATTTTCTAGGGGATTCCTTGATTTCTTCTTGTCACCACCACCAAAACTGAATTATTTTCTAGTTCATCCATAGAGCCAGGTGTTCCATCATGATCATCAAATCCTTCATTATTTTCCTCAACAAATTCAATTCTCATTTCTAACTCCTTCTTAACATCCTCTTCAAATTTGTGTTCTTCAACTTCTAAGTCCTCATCTTCTTCGTAACACCAACCCTCAACATCATCTCTATAACCCCTGCACTGCCCATCATCACAAAACACTATTTTGTTCTCCTCATAAGGATTTGATATTAGTAGCAGGAACAGAAAAAGGCAACCCCAATTGCCGATAAAGCCACGAAAGGAGGCAGAATAAAGGGGGCTGATGAGACCACAACACCCGTAATCACCATCTTCTTCCCCAAATTACCCCATTTCTCCAAATCCGACTTAACTTGCCATTGCACTTATAGGATTTTGAGTAATCCTCAAATTCCTCCTTCCAATACCCCTCATCACCACGACCAAACTCTTCCATCCTGTGATACTACAACCACAAATAAGTAGAAATTTCGAATGAAATCTATATTTCGGACCAATTACTGTTTTGATAAGTATGCTAGTTTAAGTGATGTGCTAAAAACATATTCAGCAACATAAATGCATTGAGAAGGCCCATACCAGATTACAGTCAACAAACAGTCAGTCATTACTCATACAAATAATTGCAATTACAGTCTCTCCATTCCGATCCTCACCTCTATTGTCCTACGTTGGCAGTGTTTTGATGATTGATTATTACTAGCGTTTTGATAATTTGCTTATTCTAGCTATTACAGTACTAAAGAATTACCTATGAGTATCAGGTAATGCTTATCAAATTGGGAGTCCTTTTTTATGCTATAATGTTGACACAATCCAATATATGCTAAATGCAATTATCTGTGCTTTTTGGATTTCACTTTTCACCTGAACCTATCAAGTAGTCTTGAGACAAAGTAAAAGGGAAAAGGATGACTACAATATAATTGATTCAAACAACTAATACAGCTTTTCAAAAAGAGTTCTTATTTTAATTTGGACAACTCCTTCACGGGGAAGAGGAGGGGAGTGGAGAGGGGTGCAGGCATTAAAGACAGGCTAAATTAAGCTGACCTTAGTGAATCCAGAGCTTCAAATAATAGCACAATAGACAAAATTATATTTCAAAAAAGCCTAACCTGTAAGACATTCTCAAAAAACTTTTTAAGAACTGTAGCGAATAAGAACGGAGAAATGAAGTCAGTTCGTTACACAACATTAAGTTCCCATTAAACTGTAGTGATACGAGACAGTTTGTCGTAACCATGATGTTTAACGTACATACAGATTCATATCCGGCAATAGGAGGTCCTTGTTTCCGAGGAATGGAGGCTTCTATTCAAAAGCAAGTATGAGTCACACTGTCAACAAAATAAGAGAAATGTATGCAGGATGTCAGCTTAAGGTCATCAAACAGAGCACATTGCAATCCATGAGTGCCAACTGTAGCTAGCAGTATAAGTCACTCAGTCAATACAATAAGATCTGACTTGGCACAAATACAAGTTTACGTAATCAGTAGGTGGTACATTTACGGAGTACATGAAATTTTGTATTATCATGTGCACAAATAGCTAGTTGTAATGAAATAAAAACATTGAAAAATCGAAAGATAGATAGGTACACAATTGGTTGAGAAGCATTAGACAGTAGGCACGCTGCTAAACACTGAATTGCCTCTCCATCTTCAAGTGAAAACTTCTTTGCTTCTCTAATAACCCTATAAAACTCTTCTGTTTGTCCATCATGACCACTCAAAAACTCCCGTGTTTCCTTTTTTTTCCCAGAATTCTCTAGTTTTTCGACAACATTTTGAAAACTAACTTGTTTCTCAATTACCCTCCTAAAGCTTGATTGTTGCTCCATTGTTTTTTCCCCTAAATTTCTTACTTTCTCCATGAACAAAGCTTCAACCTATACTAAACAAAACCTAATTTCTCAATTCCTACAAAACCAACTTTTCATAACCTCACAAAACCCAATTTTAATATCCACTACATTATCTTCTTTCAAATTGAAAAAACCCCAATTTCAAAAACTGCAAATAAATAGACAGATTATAAACCCAGAAACTAAATAAACCCAGAAACTAAATAAGCTCAAATAAATTTTCTAAACCAAAACATAAATATAAATTGAGTAACAATTTAAACTAACTAATTAAAAAATGGATCAAAAATAAAATTCCCAACAATTTCCAAGTAAATCAATTCGCACATCAGATTTAATCAAATATGAAGGAAGATTTGAACTTTAAACATATCAATCATAATAATAATGTGAAGACGAGAGCATACCAAGCAAGAAATTGATATAATTAATCAGAAGTTCAGCACTACTCACCAATTCGAGGAATTCGAGGTTTTTTACTTCACCAACTGCAGATTTTGGAGGAATTCGAGTTCTGGTGGAGGTGTAAACCGCGAAAGTGAGAGACAATGGTGGTGGTAGAATTTGGAAGGTAAGAGATGGTGGAAGTATGGAATTCACAGGAAGTAGTTTTGGAGGAGTTTGAGTTTTTACACCACCAATTTGTTTATGCAATGCTTATGGTGTTAGGGTTTCTATTGACATAAAATTGTAACGGTCAAAGAAAGTGACTGCTACAAATGAATTTTTTTTGTAACCGGCATAATTTTGTACGTTACAAACATATGAAAGTGGAGCAAATGATATGGTAATTGTGACGGGCAAGAAATAAAATTGTTACAAAAAAAATTGTTTGTATCGGGCGTTGACAAATAACATGTTGTTGGTGAAAAAAGCACGTTTTTGTAATGTTTTAACAAAATGCCCGTTACAATAACCTCATTTGTAATGATGTAATGTAAGGCCCGTTACAAATAGGGCGTTACGATTAGGAATTTTTCCACTAGTGATTGTTGTATGAGAACTCAATGAGATTACATTATACAAGCTCTTAGCATGTCCTCCAAGGTTTGTATGGTTCTTTCTGTTTGTCCATCAGCTGCTGGATGGAAAGTTGTACTCATCTTCAACGTTGTACCAAAATTCTCCTGGACACTTTTCTAGAATTTCGAAAGAAACCTAGAATCGCTATCTGACACTATATCCTTTGGAACTCCATGTAGCCTAACAACATGTTTTAGGTAAGCCTTTGCAAGTTATTCCATTTTCCAAGTCTTTTTCATGGGTATGAATACCGCTAACTTAGTAAGCCTATCCACCACAACCCATATAGCATCATTTTGATTCCTCGACTTTGGCAAGCAAGTCACAAAGTCTATTGACATGCAATCCCATTTCCATCCTGGTATTTCAAGTGGTTGGACTTCTCCTTGTGGTCTCTTATGCTCAAATTTGACCTTTTGGTAAGTAAGACATTTGCTCACAATTTCAGCTACTTCTCTTTTCATCCTAGGCCACCAATACATCTTCTTTAAATCCATATACAGCTTATCGCCTCCAGGATGCACTGAATACGGGGTATTATGACCCTCCTCCATGATTCTTTGTTTCAAATCCTCACATTTTTGTGGTACACACCACCTTCCTCTATATCTTAAACTTCCATCCTCATGAATCTTTAAGTCCATAGCTTTTCCTGCTTTCAACTTTTCCTTAATTTTGTCCAGTTTCACATCTCGTTCTTGGTTCTTCTTAATTTCCCCAAAAATTGTTGGTTTGATACTAAGATTACAAAGAATTCCTTCCAACTCTCCCTCCTTCACTATTTCCAAACTCAATCTTTCTATATAGTTCATTAGCAACCACTAAGGTATTCACTCCATGTTTCGTTTTACGGTTTAAAGCATCTGCCACCACATTAACTTTCCCATCATGGTATTGGATATCTAAGTTATAGTCCTTGATCAACTCAAGCCATTTCCTTTGTCTCATGTTTAAATCCTTTTGAGTGAAAAAGTACTTTAAACTCTTGTGGTCTGTGTATATCCTACATTTTACTCCATACAAGTAATGTCTCCATATTTTTAAAGCAAACACGATCGCTGCTAACTCCAGAACGTGAGTAGGGTAGTTTGCCTTGTATGGTTTCAATTGGCTTAAAGCATATGCAATCACTTTTCTATTTTGCATTAACACACATCCCAAACCATTTTTAGAAGCATCACTATACACATCATAAGAGTCACTTCCATCTGGCAAAGTCAGTATTGGAGCTGTAGTCAAACGCTCTTTTAAGGTCTGAAACGCCTCTTCACACTTATCACTCTACTCAAACTTACGGTCTTTCTTCATTAACGACGTCATTGGTTTAGCAATCCTCGAAAATTCCTTCATGAACCTCCTATAATAACCTGCTAACGCTAAGAAACTCTGTACATCCGTTACATTCTTAGGTGTATGCCACTCCTTTACTGCTTCAATCTTGGCTGGATCTACTTCAGCTCCCTCTTTAGACACAATATGCCCCAATAATGGTACTTTCTCCAACCAGAACTCACATTTCGAGAACTTAGCATACAACTCATTCTCTCTTAATATTGAAGTTTAAATCATAAAAACTCATAAAAATCAAAACTTTCATACTTTATAAACCCTAATCTAAAATTTCATGAATTAACAAACTAATTCATGCCTTAAAATAAATTATAATTTTATTAAAACATGATTGAAACTTATAAAATCATCATTAAACATAAATATGAACATAAATTTGCAAGATTGAATCAAAAAGAAAGAAGGAGAGAATTTTTTTTAAAGTCCGAAATTTATATCGAAAAAGAGGAGGTGGCCGGCGGTGGCGCAAGGCACGAATCCCAAGGCACGATCTTCCTTCTTTTTTTTTTCTTTTTCCAAAAACCGAAGCTAAAATTTTTTTTCCCCGGAAAATCCCTCTCCCTTTTCTTTCCTCTTTCTCTCTCTAGATTTTAGAATCGTAATGACAACTTATGATGAATGAAATATGAAAATTTGGGTTTTAAAGGATATTTATAGGCCCCAAAGTAGGATTTGGAAAACTCCATACTTATCCTAACAAATAGGAATTACCTTTAGGCCCTTGTCTCAAAATAAATTAGAAAACTCTTGAAATTTCTATTTTTAGAAGCCTTTTAAAATATTTTATAAACGTAAAATTTTATTTATAAACACATATACTTATTTTTAATTAAAGCTTATTTTGTATTATTATTTATTTATTATTATTTTTTTCTTTTCATTTAAATTCCTATTGAACATAATTTTACAATAAAAATATTAAAATTAAACGAGTAAAATACAAAAATACTTCCTTAAGATACGTAAAAATGTGGGGTATTACAATTCAATTTTGACTTTGTTCAAATGTAGAATATACAAAGAATACTCTAGCCAAAACTCATTCAAAGAGTAAGATTCGGATGTGAAAAATTTGTAATGGTCAGAGAATGAGCAATTTTAAAGAAAAATAGGAAGAAAGCTTAGAGCATTCAAAACTCCAAGATAATGGCCACACTAAAGAAAGCAAAAAATTTAATTTATAAAGAGAGAATGTTGTTACATAGAAAACTTGGAATAAAGAGGAGATCGAATGAAAGGAGGAAGGAGGTTGATTTGAATGCAAGGTTAAATTTTTAATTTGGTTTAATAGTATTGGAGGGAAATGTATATTAACAAAATTTTTGGATGGAAACTGTTAGTAGGTAGTGGTACAAAAAAAATTGAAACATTTAGGTAGTTTTGTAAATTAAATTACAACAGAGGTAGTTGTTGACAAAAACAGCTAACATATAGGTAGTTGTTGACAAAAAAAGCTTAAAATAACTAGAATTAAAGATTGAATAGAAACCTTAACTTTTTATTGAATTGAACGATTGAAAGAATTCCATAAGAGAACTTCTAGAGAGAGAAACTAACTTAAACTAGAATTTTAGAATAATGAAAATGCGTATGTAAACCCTAGGGAAAATTACATTAAGTACATACATAGTCAAAAATAGGAGAAACGAAGCCCAAAACGCATAAAAATCACTGTGCCCGGTTGGCCGGGCGTGATGCACTCGAACCGGGCACAGTGCACTTGGGCTGGGCAGATTGATCACGGACCCTTCGGGCTTCCGGCTTTGCTCGTAACTTCTAAAACTCGACTTCTAAAGTTCCTAACGGCTTCTAAATCATGTCCTAGCCTTCTCAAAGCTTCTCAAAGTGGTTAAGACTCTCACTAACTTGCCAAGTGCTCAAGATACAGCGAAAACCGACACAAAAGCATCAAATCCTACAATAAATGACAAACCAAAGCAACAAGCACTAAAAGCAACCAAAGTTAGTAGAATAGGCTCAAAAGAGCCTTGTTAGAGCCAAAAACCAATATAAAATGGGGGCAAATAATGAATATAAAATGAACTTATCATATAACAAATTCAACAACAAAGGACTTTACATTAGCATAGTATTTAAGAAGGTTTCACAATTGACTAAAAAGAAAAGAATTGTAAAAGTAGCCAACATTACAACAAATTCTTACATTGAACGAAGACGAATCTGGTGTTATAGTCTTAAGATAATCTGCAATAACACATTAACACATACTTTCATTAATTAGTATGTTAAAGTGGCTTTTAAATGAAAAGGACAAAACAGAAAACAACACCAAAAATAAGCACCAACAATTAAACAGATAAATAATTCATGTTAACATAACTGAAGTCTGAAGAACTATGAAGTATAACATGATCACTTTCTATATGACACAAACTTCTTATAAGACCGATTCCACAAAGTGACTTCTTGTTAACTAACCCACCCCACATCCCATTCAAATCCTTCGAAAAGTTGGTTTGGTTACTGCTAATCAAAGTTATGCATCTTTCTCTTTTCACAAAGCAGTCTAATAGAGATATACACTAACACTGCAGTTAACTTGCCCTTTCTTCTGCTTTTGAGTTTTCAAACTCCAACCGTCCAACACCTCTTGTGAGCAAATCACACTGACTTTAGCCTTTATGTTTCTCTTTTTCTTACAAAACTATGAAGTATAACATGAACAACTACTAAAATTGAAAAAAATAACTAAAATGACCATAAACAACTAACTGCCGAACAAGAGATAATAACAATGGGTACTAAAATTTTAATCCAATGCTTACTGACCATAAACAAGAGATAATAAAAATAATGAACAAACTCTAGAACAACTATCTAATTCACTACTTGAGCCATTTCATAGTAATTAATGAAAAAAACACAAATGATCTACTACTTGAGTTATCAAACCATCCATTGTTTTATTTCTCATAATAAGCTCACAATTACAAATTAAAATCTAAATTCTTAGAAAAAAAATGATTAAGATGTTGAAAAAAAAGAGGGTAAAAAATTGAAAATATAAATAAAATTAATTACAAAGGTAAAAAAAAAAGATGAAAAAAGAGGGTACCAAATTAGAAGAGGAGAGTTAGGAGACGAAGACAGTCGGCGACGATGACTAGCGACGGTGAAAGAGAATGACGACGGCGGGCAACAGTGAAGGGCTATGGGCAGTGTGACGGAGTGACGACAATGAGAGAGAGAGAAGGAGGAGGATTGCGAATGTGTGACAGCAGTGACTCCGTGAGAGAGAGGGAGGAGGAGAAGAGTTAGGGTTTAGATATAAGAATTGAAGATTTGAAATTATGACTTTCTTCCTATAATTTTAGTTAAGTATAAATACATTTCGGGTTTCGGATCCATAACAAAAAAATTTAGGGTTAAGACCGGACCGAAAACCCGAAATCAATAGTTTGGCTAGACTGAAGACCGGACTAGACTGAAATTTTTTGTCCATTCCGGTGCGGTCCAATTTCCGATCCGGCCCATGCCCGATTGCGGTCTTGACCAGATTTTGCACAGCCTTAACCATTATCATTATTATGCTCAATCTTTTATCAGTTAGTTTTTTGTTATTATATTTCATTATTATTAGTTTATCACTAAATTAAATATAGTAATATAGTATAATATTCCCTCGGTCTTTTTTTTACTTGCTACATTTACTTTTTCACATCTTCCAAGATACAACTTATAAAACTAATATCTCGAGTTTGATATAATAAAAAATTATAAAAATTATATTTTTTGGAAAATATACTTCGAGACGAATCAAACAAGATCCCATATAACTATGTTTTTCGTTACGTATTAAACACCAAAGTGAGTCAAAGTTGCAATGTAAATAGTGTCAAAAACCCTAATGTAGCAACTAAAAAAGACCGAGGGAGTAATAAAAATAAAGGGCCATGCCAAACGTGCCATATTTCGTGTCAAAAGCTTGTTCGTGCCGGATTTTTCTATTTTTATGTTCACAGCATGGACCACAGGCCACAGCCCATACGTCGTTCACCGGGCCATGCTATGCCGCCTCCGAGTTCGGACTGTGTCAGGCCAAAAGTTTGTTATGCCCAAGCCACCTGTAGGCCAAACACCCCAGAATATTTCAACACATATTTTTTTTAACGCAAAAACGACGAACATTAATTTAAATAGCACCTGTTTTCCCCAATATCCCCATTAAAAGGGTATTAAAGCCAGAAGGATAAGAAAGAGTTACAAGAAGAACAATTACATGGTCTACATGGATAACCCAGTAGACCATACTTCAACAACATACAAAAATTAAAAAGTTCAAAACACAACAAAACATAGTAGCATAATAATTAGTAAACATCCAGATACTAAAATGGTCCCTTAGAACAAATAACAAAGTCAGAAGACATCGATCCATGGTAATGCAGTGGTTACTCATGAGTTATTGTGGAAGATCCAGCAGCATGACCAAGATCCTTTCTAAAAACATGTCTAACAGTAAGGGGCACTTCATTGTAGATTTTGTACTTATCATCCATTCCATAAGAGATGTTGGCAACAGTATGAGCCACCTGATTTTCTTCCCTTGTAACATGTTTGATGTTGTCATTGCTAAAAAATTTAAGCATGCCAGCAATCTCACTAATTAGTGCAATAAATTCATGGTTTTGACAATCAAAAGCTTCATCTAGAAGCTGAATTATTTCCTTAGCATCAGTTTGCACCTGCAATTTGTTAAATCCTTTGGACATAGCAAGTGGTAACCCTATAACCATAGCCTTGAGCTCAGCAGCAAGTGGATTTGAGGCCTTGTAGCTGGATGAAAACCCAACTACCCAGCTTCCATCTTCAGTTCTTTTAACTCCTCCCCCTCCTGCAGAAGAGGTACCTCTCCAAGAGCCATCTATATTCAGCTTATAGAATCCATTACTAGGGACAGTCCATTGATTAAGGTGATCATCAATGATTGGCTTGACTAAGTTTGTCTGAAAGACCAAGTTAGTAGCATGATAATCATAACAAATTGGTTAAAAACTGTTGATAAATGTTGCATTTTTCTTTCAAAAACAGCCATATTTCTCATTTTCAAAATATACCAACATACAATAATGAAAGTCATTTGCTAATGTTTAGACTGAGACATGTTGCAATTGATCCAACCAGTGCTCCAAAACAAATCAGTGTTAGTCATATTAACAGCAAGTTTCTGAAAATTTATGTTCCAAAATTTTTTAGTATTAAAACAGTCTTTGAAAAGATGGAGATGAGTTTCTTTAAACATTGTGCATCTGATACAAGTTGAATTGAAGGAAGGGATTTTTAGTTTAAGGACACCCCCCACAAGGAGAATGGTGTGACAGAAATTCCAAGGAAGCATTATATCCTTTAAAGGGGTAGGGGTTTTCCAGATATTTTTCCAGAAAGGGGGGGGGACACATGATTGTGAAAGGAATAATGAAAATAGGAAGTCTTGATTGTGAAGAAGTCCTTTTATGAAACTTCCATCTAAGGTGATGTTGAGTGGTTTTGGAAGAGAGGGGTATTGCAAGAAAGAGGTCATTTAAATGGGAAGGTAAGAGATGTAGAATTGTAGTTAAGTTCCAGGTGTAATTGCTAATGATGTGAGCAACTCTCCAGTTAGCTATGTATTCATGATTGTGGGCTACTGCATAGCAGAGTGGTTTTTCCCCAACCCAGTGATGAAACCACAAAGAAGTGTCTTGATGAGGCTATCGCACACCTATCAAAAATAACCCTAACCACTCTAGCTAATATAGCTAGGGAAGTACGGATCGAATCCACAGGAAAGCAATTAAACCTATTAGTTCTAAAAAGTCTAAACCGTGTAAAGGGCCTTTGAGTGACGATTGTGACTAAGAAATTAACTAGAATTAGAGCTAAATTGATTAAGAGAATTAATTAATGNAAGAACCAAAAAGTTCTTTGAGACTAAGAAAAATAAAAAGAAAAACAGTATAAACCCGACTAATAGAATTAAAAATTGCCTCCCCGGCAACGGCGCCAAAATTTGATGAGGCTATCGCACACCTATCAAAAATAAACCTAACCACTCTAACTAATATAGCTAGGGAAGTAGGGATCGAATCCACAGGGAAGCAATTAAACCTATTAGTTCTAAAAAGTCTAAACCGTGTAAAGGGCCTTTGAGTGACGATTGTGACTAAGAAATTAACTAGAATTAGAGCTAAATTGATTAAGAGAATTAATTAATGACTAAGCCTAGGACATTGGTTCACCACAGATTAACCAGTGAATTTGCACACAAATAATTAATTATATTATCAATTTCCTTGAATTAAGGTCCACTAATTCTCTCGAATCTAGTCCCCTTCAAAACTCCTCTAATGGCTCTCGCTCACTTAGACTCGTTTTGCCTATTGTCCTTATGATCTAATTGTGGTAATCTTATCTCTCGGCATCGATTTCAACAATATCAAACTAACAACTAAACCTGGCCAGTATTTAATTGAAAGCAATAGTAATTGACAATAAGAATTCAAGCAAATTAATAGTTAAACTAATAATTATGAGCAAAACATCACCAATTAGCCCACGGATCCCCTAGTCCTAGAAAAGAGAACTACTCACTCATAATTGAAGAAACAAAAACTAAATTAATAAGAGTAATTAAAACACTAAACATGATTAAACTAAACAAAACTAACAACGATCAAGAAAATTAAATCTAAACATAAAATTATAAAAATTAAGAACATAAACTGAAAATAATAATAAACATAACTAAGAACAAGAATTGAGAATAAAATAGAACCTGAATATTATTGATTGAATGATTGAATAGAATTTTACACTTTGAGAGAACTTTTAGAGTAAACTAGGATTCTAAAATCAAAAGAGGCGTCATTCACTAATTAGGAGCAAAAACACTCAAGTACTTAGGCTAAACAAGGGGAAAAACGCGTGATTTGGGCCTTCAGAGCCACCCGCCTAGACCACCCGAGCGTGCAGCCCTCACCCGGGCGCACAACCTCGACCCGGGCGGATGGCTTGCTTTGCTTCGTTTCTCGGTTTTTGCTCGTTCTTCCTTAATTTCCTCTTTAATTCTTCGTTTTAACACTTCTAGTCTTCGATTTAGCTTCCCAAATGACTTCAACTCTTCACTAACTTCTTCAAGTGTTTCAAAAGGCTCGGAAAACAACGATAAATCATCGATTCCTGTAGAATCTAATAAAAAACACAACAAACACTCGAAATAGCAAAAGTTAGTAGAAATGGCTCAAAAGAGCCATATTAGAGCTAAGAATCAACCAGGATCGGGGATAAAATACATAAAAAATATTAACTTATCAAACTCCCCCAAGCCAAACCTTTGCTTGTCCTCAAGCAAACAACTAAGCAAACAATGACTTCACCCCTTTAACTTGCAAAACAAGACTAACTCAAGCAATTCCGAGTATGCAAGATCCTCAACCAACCCATCAAAATCTCTTGACCGCCATCCACCCAAATCAAAATCAATAAGCCAACCATGTAAGAAATAGAAGTCGATGACTAGAGTAGGTCACTCGGTGTCACTCCACACATAAAATTGAGCATAGATAATGAAGCTCACCCTTAATCCCGAAAAAATGCAAATGCAACAAGTGTTTGAATGCAAAATTTGAGAACCCAAACCCACATCTCACACCTCATGCAAGTGTTTAAAGGTAATCACTCAAACCTAATATGAATGTCGACTCGAAATGCAAGTAATACTCCCTAGCTTTGGCAATTGACTCAATTCACAAAAACTAAAAATATGCACATGCTGATCAAAAAGGTCTTTATGAGCTTGTAACGTGGCTAGGGTGATGGGTAGGATAGGATTTGGGATAATGTGGTGGAAAATGCGGGCTATACGCATGTAGCAATTAAAAATCAAAATCAACATCTCCAAAATCAACTCCAACATCAAACCAATTCACATGGGATCACATCACACCATTAAAACTTACATTTCAACTGCTCCAAATATCACAAGTCTTTTCTTTTTCAACATCTTTTCAATTTCTCTTTTTTTTTTTTCAATTTTCATTTCTTTTATTTTCTTTTTTTTTCTCTCAACTTTCAAGATTTTTTTCAACTTAGACTCACGACTCTTAATGACATGTCAAGGACATAATCATCACACATACATATCTAGGCCAATAAAAGATGTATAACATTTTAATTCTCCATTAAACTTGCCTAGACATTGGTATGTAGAGCCTTAATGTGAGATCTATTATAAAACTTTAATAACAACCTTTCACAATTTTCCAACNACAAATTTCCAATCCTCCAAAACCTCCAATCAATTGCAACACAACAACAAAACAACTCCTCAACTCCCCCAAGCCAAGCTTGGGCATAAATCAAAAGATTAGAACAAGGCCAAATAGGGTTGTAATGTGGCTAAAATGCAAATGAAGGGTAAAGGCTCAAAATAAGGACCAAGGGAAATTTTGTGAAGGAATGCCTAAAATCTGAAAGCTCCTAAAAGAAATGAATGCCTTTTATCATTCGCAGCATGTAACATATCAAAACCAAGCTACTATAGTCAAAAGCCAAAAACATGGATCATACAAGCACCAGGAACTAAGCACACATGAAAGAAAATAAACATAGAAAAATGTATGCGGCTCAAGTCCTCCCGTTAACACAGTTCAAGCCTCTACTCTACACATGGTTATAATGGTAAGATTAGAAATCGTTTCAAGCTAAGTCAAGTTCAAGTCCAAGTTGGCAATTCCCAAAACAAAACTCATCACATGCCCAAACAATCAAAAACATTTTTTAAATAAAAATGCGGAGCACAGGGAAGTCACCATTCACAAAGTTTCATCAAACCAATCAATCAAACAATCAACTAAAGTTAACTAACAAAAGCAAAAAGAAATCTAAACTATGAAAGCAGTACATTTTTTTGGTCATATGTAAACTCCTACTTCTAACAAGTAGTACAAACCATATGACTATCCTAATAAAGCAATAAAACTACACTAGAAAGCAGTAAAAACTAAACTAAGAAAGCAATAAAGTTACCTCCCCCAAGCCGGACTCAGCAATGTCCTCATGCTGAAGGAAGTGAGGCGAGAGATAAGAGAGATGGTGGAGGGGTGTAGGGAGTTTGGGGGTGTAAAATGATGTATATGGGTGAGAGGATGAAGTTGTGCAAGGATAAGAAAGAGGCGTGAGTGGTAGATGGTATTGCATATAGCATACACGAATTGAAATTTGACCACCTCTCATTGTTTCGACCACATCTCACAAAATATAACTCGGACTAACGTGATTCTTATTTCATTGTAAAGTAGACTCAAAGAGCTTTCCAACGATAGGCTGTACGCCTCCTAGGACGTCCTGGAAAAAAATTTATGGCTGTTTAAAATCGACCTTTTGAATCTGCCGCGAACAGTCTATTCGCCCGGGCCGCGGGCTAGGCGCCCGGAGGGGGTTGCTCGCCCGGAGGGTCCGGGCAAATGGCTATTTAGGTGGAATTTTGGAAAAAAAAAAAACTAAGTGTGGAAAAATGGGTTACGCGCCCGGGACGAGGGCTACACACCCGGGGTAGTGCTATTCGCCCGGGGGGTCCGGGCATACGGCTATTTGAGCTTTTTTCGTCCTTTTTTCTTCTTTTCACCTAAATTTCACCTGTAATCACACCGATACACTTGAAGAATTCATTAGTACCTCACTCTCTCCTTACCAATACTAAGAAAAGGGCTAGAGTCCCTACTAAACTGAAGAAAATAAAAAAAAAGAAAAAACTGCTAAAAACTAAACTAACTACGGGTTGCCTCCCGCAAAGCGCTTGTTTAAGGTCATTAGCTTGACCGTATTACCTCATAGCTCATGGAGGATTGAAGAGTGAACGTGAACCACATTTATTTAAATAATCAAAGCAATTAGGAGTTATTGGTTGCTCAAATGCTTCACGTTCCTTGTTAGAAACCTCGTCATTTTCCGTATTCATATTACAAGCATGAGAAGATTGTTTTCGAGGTTTCCGACGTTTCTTGGGACGATATTTCCTTTTCTTTTGATCCTGACATAGCTTGTTAGTAACACCATCTTCATCACCTACAACAGTATCCAAACATACAGGAGCCTCCAGAAGATCCTTTATAGGGGATCGAGGCAAGTCATTAAAAACAATTTCATTAAGAGTATAAATTGCATGACATAATTGTTCTATTATAGGATTTTTCAATGCAGCATTAAGATTAAAGGTGACTTTATCATCTCCTACAGAAAGAGTCAAATTTCCATTTTTGACATCAATAACAGCACCTGCAGTGTGTAAGAAAGGTCTACCAAGTATAATTGGGATATGAGCATCCTCATCCATATCTAACACAACAAAATCAACAGGAATAAAAAATTTCCCGACTCTCACCGGGACATCCTCTAAAATACCTTTAGGGTATTTCACTGTCATCTGCCAAGTAAAGTGATGTTAGTAACCTTTAAAGCACCCATATCAAGTTTTTTACAAATAGATAAAGGATAACACTAACACTAGCCCCTAAATCACATAAGGCTTTATCAATGAGCAGTGGGCCAATATTACAAGGAATAGAAAAACTTCCCGGGTCCTTTAGTTTCGGTGGTGATTATTTTGCAGTATGGCACTGCACTCCTCCGTAAGTGCTACGGTCTCCACCACATTAACTCACGTTTCCTGCTTAAATATCTTTCAAAAATGTAGTATAAGTAGAATTTGGGTATCAAATCAGTAAATGGAACGTACTTGCAAATTCTTCACAATATCTAAAAATTTACTGAAATGATTATCATTCTTACTTCTGGTTACTCTGTTCGGAAAGGGTAACCTAACCTGTGACCTCGGGATTGTATCAATCGATGTGTCATCTACCTTCCTTAGGTGCTAGTTCTGCTGGAACTGTCTCCAATCTTCAATCACCACATCACTGGTCTTTTTAGCTCCACCGCAACATCATAATTAACATCATCAGTAGGCATTTTTGGGCCCTCATAAGCAGTTCCACTCTCAAGGTAATGCATTGACATGGTCCCTCGGGGGATTGTGATGCCTGTGATACTGGAGGTGTAGGTTGTGATGGAAGGTGGCCTGGTTGCCTTTGAGCAGTTGATTGAGCAATCTGAGCTATCTGGGTCTCCAGGTGTGCTTGTTGTGAGCCTGCATTGCCTCCATATTTTCTGCATTTGCAACATCATATTCTTCAGCTCTGAGATTTCTAAATTGAGGGACGGGGGGCATTGGGCGGGGGCGGAGAGTGGGGGACGGAGTGAATACAGGGGGGTCGCCGCTGTGGTGGTACATATCTCTGCATCTGCTGGAGTGCCTGCTGAGGTGATATAGCTTGCTGAGGATTCTGTACATTGCTGTTATTCTTATAGGAAAAATATGGGTGATCCTTCCAGCCTGGATTATATGTATT
>PYUH01000018.1:892548-930790 GCA_016808085.1 Suaeda aralocaspica | reverse complement strand
ATGGGCATTTGAATAGAGACTACTTTACTTCAAACTTTCTTATTATAAATACGTTGTTTGTAGACCCTTAGACAATTACTTGATAACTTTTTAGCGGACAAAAACATAAAACTCTAAAGTCGTAGAAAATCCTAAAAACTTGCAAATTAAGGGTAAAACGCGCGAAAACAGGTCGCTTTCTACCCCCCCTTAAAAACGGAGATACTTCCCCGTAACTCTATACTTACTAACCTAAAATAGTTCTGGGTACTCTTCTATTATCATATCTTCAGCTTCCCAAGTTCTTCTTGTTGTTTCTTGGTTAGACCACAACACTTTCACTATTTTGACACCTTTTCTACGAGTATCCCTGACTTTACTGTTCTAGGATCTTAATTAGCCCTTCTTCATAGGTCAAATTTGGTCTAACTCGATTATTTCAGGCTGTAATACATGTGACTCATCTGGAGCATAATTCCTTAGTTGAGACACATGAAAGACATTGTGAACTTGCTCAACTCCATTGGTAATGCTAACTTATAGGCTACCTTTCCAAACCTTTGCAAGATCTCATAGGGTCCTATGTATTTTGGGCTCAATTTTCCTTTCTTTCCCGAACCTTATACTCCTTTTCATTGGTGATACCTTAGTAACACCTGATCGCCAACTTCAAACACACCTCTTGGCGTTTTTGGTCCGCATAGGACTTTTTTCTACCTTGTGCTACTTGAACCTTTGCTTCTATACTCTAATTTACTCTATGGTTTCTTCGTCAATGAGGTCCTAGAATCACTGTCTCACTTATGTCATTCCAACACCAAGGGCTTCTACACGTCCTTCATACAAATCTTCAAAAGGTGCATGCCAGTACTTGTATGGTAACTATTCACTAGTGGAAAAATTCCTAATTGTATCGGGAAAAAGCAACATTTCGGACAGAAAAAAAGGTGTTACGTTTGTGGGGGTTACAAATATAAATTTATTTGTATCGGGCTTTTGACCGATACATAAACAAACTATTTGTATCGGGCTTATTACAACAACCGTTACAAATAAGTTGTTTAAAAGCTAAAAAAACTTGTATTTGTTAACGGGTCTTGTTTGGACCCGTTACAATAAATGTTATTTGTAACGTACAGTTACAAGTGCCGGTACAAATACTACCTATTTGTAACTTTTGAATAATGCCGTTACAAATAATACTTTTAACATCAATAAAAAAAAAAAAAAAAGACCAGAACCTATTTTTTACACTACGCACTAACACCGACCTTGCATCCACTATATGGTCACCGTCATTAGCCCCTACACTTCCACTCGCCACCATTATTCAAACCAATCCAATGACCAATAGCTAAAATTACATAACTAACACACTATCCATCAAGTGTAGAACAAAAATGCAATCAAATTTTATAATGATCAACTAATAATTCAAATGTAACACCAATTCTTGAAACATACTCATTGATAAATAAAGAAAATAGCATTTGTTCAACTTGTTATCTTCCATACTAATCTTCATTCTAATATATCAACTTACAAATATAGCATCATCTACAATAACAATCCCCTTTTCATAAGCCTCCATAAACTCGAGTCATTGTTAGAAATAATTTGTTCCTATGTACTCTTAGTCTTCCCAATGAATGTTCTATCCGGTAGTTTTCCTCGGTAGTCTTTGCAAGAAAGTAGATGGAGCTCTATATAAAAATTTTGCTAAAAGCTACAGGTTACAACATACAATCATTAAGCATATTAATTGTGAATAAGAGTAGGAGAGAGCTACACACCTTCCATAATCAGAAGGCGCCATAATCTTTTCTTACGCAACTGAGTACTCTAATTATAGCCTCTTCTCAAAATCTTCAAGATGGATAATATAGATATAAGATCGAAGTTTAAGAAAGTATCAATAGTGAGCTGATTCATATTATAGAAAGACAATTAGGGACACGTATTGCTAAATCGAGTAGTTCAACTTATGTGGAGTGTCCCTTTTTGTCATATGTGGGATTGGCTTTAATGAGTTCATTGCTTGGTCTTTGGCCATATTCCTTACAAACCTTGAACCTGTTACACTAGTTGTTCTTGTGATTAATGTATAAACATCCAATTCATGACATGGAGTAATGAATTTCCCATGATAATGTTTATGTATAATATTATTCCATGGTATCTTTCACATTCTCCTTATATTTATGTACTATATATTACTGCTCCTCATTTATATTATTAAGTATAGAATTATAGTTTGTTAATACTGTGTATATTATCCCCTGTGTTATACAATGCTTCCAGACTGTAGAGTAGTAATAGTAATACTGATGTTGATCTTTTTTAATCATGGTATGTTAGTTTTCTCATCTTTTAAACCGATGATTCATTTACCCACGTGTTTTATTCTTCTATCATACATGTCAACTTAGATTTAATTACTCCCAGGGCCTAAATTCATGTCTAATCTTAGTAGGTGTATTGGAATATATCCCCACAGTTTTACTTAAGTGTAATCTTTACTTAACTTAAGAATATAGTAGTTTATTGAATCTTTGGATTATCACTAAATGATCGAAATTTTACAGCTTTGATAATCTTTTGATGTGGACAAACAAACTGTCACTACTGTTAAACTACAACAACTTCTCATAAACTCATACTTCCAAGTACATTAGAGATGGACTAAACATCTTGAGTTCTAAATATGCCACTCCATAAACATTCAAAAAAACATAACAAGATCAGCACTATATTGGACAACATCACATGCTCTTATCATACTTTATCTTCCAATGAACTCAACAACAAAAATTAACGGCAAAAAGACAAAACAGTGCCAAAGAAAGATTTGAAACCCTTACCAATATGACCTTGTCTTAGCTTTCTGCAAATCGCAATACGAAAGGATACATAACCACTTTACCCCAATTGAAGACTACATTCAAGTTCAAATACTTCAAAACTCCTTACCAATCCAAGGTAAATCACCTCATTTCTAGGGGATTCCTTGATTTCTTCTTGTCACCACCACCAAACTGAAAAAATTTTTATTTCGTTCATCCATAGAGCCAGGTGTTCCATCATGATCATCAATCCTATCATTTTTCCTCAACAAATTCAATTCTCATTTCTAACTCCTTCTTACATCCTCTTCATTTGTGTTCTTCAACTTCAAGTCCTCATCTTCTTCTAACACCAACCCTCAACATCATCTCTTAACCCCGGCATGCCCATCATCACAAAACACTATTTTGTTCTCCTCATAAGGATTTGATATTAGTAGCAGAACAGAAAAAAAGGCAACCCCCATTGCCGATAAAGCCCGAAAGGAGGAGAATAAGGGGCTGATGAGACCACAACACCCGTAATCACCATCTTCTTCCCCAAATTACACCCCATTTCCTCCAAATCGACTTAACTTGCCATTGCACTTATAGGTTTTGAGTATCCTCAAATTCCTTCCTTCCAAACCCCTCATACCACGACCAAACTTTCCATCCTGTGATACTACAACCCAAATAAGTAAAATTCGATGAAATCTATAGTTCGACCAATTACTGTTTTGATAAGTATGCTAGTTAAGTGATTGCTAAAAACATATTCAGTCAACATAAATGCTTGAGTAAGGCCCATACCAGATTACAGTCAACAAACAGTCAGTCATTACTCTACAAATAATTGCAATACAGTCTCTCCATTCCGATCCTCACCTCTATTGTCCTACGTTGGCAGTGTTTGATGATTGATTATTACTAGTCGTTTTGATAATTTGCTTATTTTAGCTATTACAGTACTAAAGAATTACCTATGAGTATCAGGTAATGCTATCAAATTGGGAGTCCTTTTTTATGCTATAATGTTGACACAATCCAATATATGCTAAATGCAATTATCTGGCTTTTTGGATTTCATCATTTTCACCTGAACCTATCAAGTAGTCTTGAGACAAAGTAAAGGGAAAAGGATGACTACATATAATTGATTCAACAAATAATACAGCTTTTCAAAAAGAGTTCTTATTTTAATTTGGACAACTCCTTCACGGGGAAGAGGAGGGGAGTGGAGAGGGGTGCAGGCATTAAAGACAGGCTAAATTAAGCTGACACTTAGTGATCCAGAGCTCAAATAATAGCAACAATAGAAAAATTATATTTCAAAAAAGCCTAACCTGTAAGACATTCTCAAAAAACTTTATAGAACTGTAGCGCAATAAGAACGGAGAAATGAAGTCAGTTCGTTACACAACATTAAGTTCCCATTAACTGTAGTGATACGAGACAGTTTTGTCGTAACCATGATGTTTTAACGTACATACAGATTCATATCCGGCAATAGGAGGTCCTTGTTTCCGAGGAATGGAGGCTTCTATTCAAAAGCAAGTATGAGTCACACTGTCAACAAATAAGAGAAATGTATGCAGGATGTCAGCTTAAGGTCACACAAACAGAGCACATTGCATCCATGAGTGCCAACTGGTAGCTAGCAGTATAAGTCACTCAGTCAATACAATAAGATTCTGACTTGGCACAAATACAAGTTTACGTAATCAGAGGTGGTACATTTAACGGAGTACATGAAATTTGATTATCATGTGCACAAATAGCTAGTTGTATGAAATAAAAACATTGAAAAATCGAAAGATAGATAGGTACACAAGGTTTGAGAGCATTAGACAGTAGGCACGCTGCTAAACACTGAATTGCCTCTCCATCTTCAAGTTGAAAAACTTCTGTTGCTCTCTAATAACCCTATAAAACTCTTCTGTTTGTCCATCATGACCACTCAAAAACTCCCGGTTTCCTTTTTTTTCCAGAATTCTCTAGTTTTTCGACAACATTTGAAAACTAACTTGTTTCTCAATTACCCTCCTAAAGCTTGATTGTTGCTCCATTGTTTTTTCTCCCTAAATTTCTTACTTCTCCATGAACAAAGCTTCAACCTATACTAAACAAAACTAATTTCTCAAGTTCCTACAAAACAACTTTTCATAACCTCACAAAACCCAATTTAATATCCACTACATTATCTTCTTTCAAATTGAAAAAACCCAATTTCAAAAACTGCAATAAATAGACAGATTATAACCCAGAAACTAATAAACCCAGAAACTAAATAATCTCAAATAAATTTTCTAAACCAAAACATAAATATAAATTGAGTAACAATTAAACTAACTAATTAAAAAAGATCAAAAATAAAATTCCCAACAATTTCCAAGTAAATCAATTCGCACATCAGATTTAATCAAATATGAAGGAAGATTTGAACTTTAAACAGTATCAATCAAATAATAATGTAAGACGAGAGCATACCAAGCAAGAAATTGATATAATAATCAAAGTTCAGCACTACTCACCAAATTCGAGGAATTCGAGGTTTTTTACTTCACCAACTGCAGATTTTGGAGGAATTCGAGTTCTGGTGGAGGTGTAAACCGCGAAAGTGAGAGACAATGGTGTGGTGAATTGTGAAGGTAAGAGAGTGGTGGAAGTATGGAATTCACAGGAGTAGTTTGGAGGAGTTTTGAGTTTTTACACCACAATTTGTTTATGCAATGCTTATGGTGTTAGGTTTCTATTGACATAAAATTGTAACGGTCAAAGAAGTGACTGCTACAATGATTTTTTTTGTAACCGGCATAATTTTGTAGCGTTACAAACATATGAAAGTGAGCAAATGATATGGTAATTGTGACGGGCAAGAAATAAAATTGTTACAAAAAAAATTGTTGTATCGGGCGTTGACAAATAACATGTTGTTGGTGAAAACAGCACGTTTTTGTAATGTTTTAACAAAATGCCCGTTACAAACCTCATTTGTAATGATGTAATGTAGGCCGTTACAAATAGGGCGTTACGATTAGGAATTTTCTCCACTAGTGATTGTTGTATGAGAACTCAATGAGATTACATTATCAAGCTCTTAGCATGTCCTCCAAGGTTTGTATGGTTCTTTTCTGTTTGTCCATCAGCTGCTGGATGGAAAGTTGTACTCATCTTCACGTTGTACCAAAATTTCCTGGACACTTTTCTTAGAATTTCGAAAGAAACCTAGAATCGCTATCTGACATCTATATCCTTTGGAACTCCATGTAGCCTAACAACAGTTTTAGGTAAGCCTTTGCAAGTTATTCCATTTTCCAGTCTTTTCATGGGTATGAATACCGCTGACTTAGTAAGCCTATCCACCACAACCCATATAGCATCATTTTGTTATCTCGCTTTGGCAAGACAGTCACAAAGTCTATTGACATGCTAATCCCATTTCCATCCTGGTATTTCAAGTGGTTGGACTTTCCTTGTGGTCTCTTATGTCTCAAATTTGACCTTTTGGTAAGTAAGGACTTTGCTCACAAGTTCAGCTACTTCTCTTTTCATCCTAGGCCACCAATACATCTTCTTTAAATCCATATACAGTCTTATCGCCTCCAGGATGCACTGAATACGGGTATTATGACCCTCCTCCATGATCTTTGTTTCAAATCCTCACATTTTTGTGGTACACACCACCTTCCTCTATATCTTAACTTCCATCCTCATGATCTTTATCCATAGCTTTTCCTGCTTTCAACTTTCCTTAATTTTGTCCAGTTTCACATCTCGTTCTTGGTTCTTTCTTAATTCCCCAAATTGTTGGTTTGATACTAAGATTACAAAGAATTCCTTCCAACTCTCCCTCCTTCACTATTTCCAAACTCAATCTTTCTATATAGTTCATTACAACCACTAAGTGTTCACTCCATGTTTCGTTTTTAACGGTTTAAAAGCATCTGCCACCACATTAACTTTCCCATCATGGGATTGGATATCTAAGTTATAGTCCTTGATCAACTCAAGCCATTTTCCTTTGTCTCATGTTTAAATCCTTTTGAGTGAAAAAGTACTTAAACTCTTGTGGTCTGTGTATATCCTACATTTTACTCCATACAAGTAATGTCTCCATATTTTTAAAGCAAACACGATCGCTGCTAACTCCGAACGTGAGTAGGTGTAGTTTTGCCTTGTATGGTTCAATTGGCTTAAAGCATATGCAATCACTTTCTATTTTGCATATACACACATCCCAAACCATTTTTAGAAGCATCACTATACCACATCATAAGAGTCACTTAATCTGGCAAGTCAGTATTGGAGCTGTAGTCAAACGCTCTTTTAAGGTCTGAAACGCCTCTTCACACTTATCACTCTACTCAAACTTACGGTCTTTCTTCATTAACGACGTCATTGGTTTTAGCATCCTCGAAAATTCCTTCATGAACCTCCTATAATAAACCTGCTAACGCTAAGAAACTCTGTATCCGTTACATTCTTAGTGTATGCCACTCCTTTACTGCTTCACATCTTGGCTGGATCTACTTCAGCTCCCTCTTTAGACACAATATGCCCCAATAATGGTACTTTCCTCCAACCAGAACTCACCATTTCGCGACACTTAGCATACAACTCATTCTCTCTTAATATGAAGTTTAAATCATAAAAACTCATAAAAATCAAAACTTTCATACTTTATAAACCCTAATCTAAAATTTCATGAATTAACAAACTAATTCATGCCTTAAAATAAATTATAATTTTATTAAAACCTGATTGAAACTTATAAAATCATCATTAACATAATATGAACATAAATTTGCAAGATTGAATCAAAAAGAAGGAGAGAATTTTTTTAAAGTCCGAAATTTATATCGAAAAAGAGGAGGTGGCCGGCGGTGGCGCAAGGCACGAAATCCCAAGGCACGATCTTCCTTCTTTTTTTTTTCTTTTCCAAAAACCGAAGCTAAATTTTTTTTTCCCCGGAAAATCCCTCTCCCTTTTCTTTCCTCTTTTCTCTCTAGATTTAGAATCGTAATGACAACTTAGATGAATGAAATATGAAAATTTGGGTTTTAAAGGATATTATAGGCCCCAAAGTAGGATTTGGAAAACTCCATACTTATCCTAACAAATAGGAATTACCTTTGGCCCTTGTCTCAAAATAAATTAGAAAACTCTTGAAATTTCTATTTTTAGAAGCTTTTAAAATATTTATAAACGTAAATTTTATTTATAAACACATATACTTATTTTTAATTAAAGCTTATTTGTATATTATTTATTTATATTTTTTTTCTTTCATTTAAATTCCTATTGAACATAATTTTACAATAAAAATATTAAAATTAAAGAGTAAAATACAAAAATACTTCCTTAGATACGTAAAAATGTGGGGTATTACAATTCAATTTTGACTTGTTCAAATGTAGAATATACAAAGAATATCTAGCTAACCAAAACTCATTCAAAGAGTAAGATCGGATGTGAAAATTTGTAATGGTCAGAGAATGAGCAATTTTAAAGAAAAATAGGAAGAAAGCTTAGAGCATTCAAACTCCAAGATAATGGCCACACTAAAGAAGCAAAAAATTTAATTTATAAAGAGAGAATGTTGTTACATAGAAAACTTGGAATAAAGAGGAGATCGAATGAAAGGAGGAAGGAGGTTGATTTGAATGCAAGGTTAAATTTTTAATTTGGTTAATAGTATGGAGGGAAATGTATATTAACAAAATTTTTGGATGGAAACTGTTAGTAGGTAGTGGTACAAAAAAAAATTGAAACATTTAGGTAGTTTTGTAAATTAAATTACAACAGAGGTAGTTGTTGACAAAAACAGCTAACATATAGGTAGTTGTTGACAAAAAAAGCTTAAAATAACTAGATTAAAGATTGAATAGAAACCTTAACTTTTATTGAATGACGATTGAAAGAATTCCATAAGAGAACTTCTAGAGAGAGAAACTAACTTAAACTAAATTTTAGATAATGAAAATGCGTATGTAAACCCTAGGGAAAATTACATTAAGTACTACATAGTCAAAAATAGGAGAAACGAAGCCACAAACGCATAAAAATCACTGTGCCCGGTGGCCGGGCGTGATGCACTCAACCGGCACAGTGCACTTGGGCTGGGCAGATTGATCAGGACCCTTCGGCTTCCGGCTTTGCTCGTAACTTCTAAACTCGACTTCTAAAGTTCCTAACGGCTAACATTCTGCCTAAGCTTCAGGGGTATTGGCTGGCTCTTAGGGCGCTCTAGCATCAGCCTTCTGCTTACGCCGCTTCTCTCAAAGGTAGACCTCACTAACTTGCAAGTGCTCAAGATACAGCGAAACGACACAAAAGCATCAACTACAATAATGACAAAAAGCAACAAGCATAAAGAAACCAAAGTAGTAAATAGCTCAAAGAGCTGTTAGACCAAAAACCAATAAAATGGGGGCAAAAATGAATATAAAATGATTATCATATAACAAATTCAACAACAAAGGACTTTACATTAGCTAAGTATTTAAGAAGGTTTCACAATTGACTAAAAAGAAAAGAATTGTAAAAGTAGCCAACATTACAACAAATTCTTACATTGAACGAAGACGAATCTGGTGTTATAGTCTTAAGATAATCTGCAATAAAACATTAACACATACTTTCATTATTAGTATGTTAAAGTGGCTTTAAATGAAAAGGACAAAACAGAAAAAACAACACAAAAATAAGCACCAACAATTAAACAGGAAATAATTCATGTTAAAATAAACTGAAGTCTGAAGAACTATGAAGTATACATGATCACTTCTATATGACACAAACTTCTTATAAGACCGATTCCACAAAGTGACTTCTTGTTAACTAACCACCCCACATCCCATTCAAATCCTTCGAAAGTTGTTTGGTTACTGCTAATCAAAGTTATGCATTTCTTTTTCACAAAGCCGTCTAATAGAGATATACACTAACACTGCAGTTAACTTGCCCTTTCTTTCTGCTTTTGAGTTTTCAACTCCAACCGTCCAAACTTTGTGAGCAAATCACACTGACTTTAGCCTTATGTTTCTTTTTTCTTACAAAACTATGAAGTATAACATGAACAACTACTAAAATTGAAAAAAATAACTAAAATGACCATAAAACAACTAACTGCCGAACAAGAGATAATAACAATGGGTACTAAATTTTAATCCAATGCTTACTGACCATAAACAAGAGATAATAAAATAATGAACAAACTCTAGAACAACTATCTAATTCACTACTTGAGCCATTTCATAGTAATTAATGAAAAAACACAAATGATCTACACTTGAGTTATCAAACCATCCATTGTTTTATTTCTCATAATAAGCTCACAATTACAAATTAAAATCTAATTCTTAGAAAAAAAATGTAAGATGTTGAAAAAAAGAGGGTAAAAATTGAATATAAAAAATAATTACAAAGGTAAAAAAAAAGATGAAAAAAGAGGGTACCAAATTAGAAGAGGAGAGTTAGGAGACGAAGACAGTCGGCGACGATGACTAGCGACGGTGAAGAGAATGACGACGGCGGGCAACAGTGAAGGGCTCGGGCAGTGTGACGGAGTGACGACAATGAGAGAGAGAGAAGGAGGAGGATTGCGAAGTGTGACAGCAGTGACTCCGTGAGAGAGAGGGAGGGGGAGAGAAGAGTTAGGGTTTAGATATAAGAATTGAAGATTGAAATTATGACTTTCTTCCTATAATTTTAGTTAAGTATAAATCATTTCGGGTTTCGGATCCATAACAAAAAAATTAGGGTTAAGACCGGACCGAAAACCCGAAATCAATAGTTTGGCTAGACTGAAGACCGGACTAGACTGAATTTTTTGTCCTTCCGGTGCGGTCCAATTTCCGATCGGCCCATGCCCGATTGCGGTCTTGACCAGATTTTGCACAAAGCTTAACCATTATCATTATTATGCTAATCTTTTATCCGTTAGTTTTTGTTATTATATTTCATTATTATTAGTTTATCACTAAATTAATAAGTAATATAGTATAATATTCCTCGGTCTTTTTTTACTTGTACATTTACTTTTTCACATCTTCCAAGATACAACTTATAAACAATATCTCGAGTTTGAATAATAAAAAATTATAAAAATTATATTTTTTGGAAAATATACTTCGGACGAATCAAAAAGATCCCATATAACTATGTTTTTCGTTACGTATTAAACACCAAAGTGAGTCAAGTTGCAATGTAAATAGTGTCAAAAACCCTAATGTAGCAACTAAAAAAGACCGAGGGAGTAATAAAAAAAAGGGCCATGCCAAACGTGCCATATTTCGTGTCAAAAGCTGTGTTCGTGCCGGATTTTTCTATTTTATGTTCACAGCATGGACACAGGCCACAGCATACGTCGTTCACCGGGCCATGCTATGCCGCCTCGAGTCGGACTGTGTCAGGCCAAAAGTTTTTTATGCCCAAGCCACCTGTAGGCCAAACACCCCAGAATATTTCAACACAATTTTTTTAACGCAAAAACGACGAACATTAATTAAATGCACCTGTTTTCCCCAATATCCCATTAAAAGGGTATTAAAGCCAGAAGGATAGAAAGAGTACAAGAAGAACAATTACATGTCTACATGGGATAACCCAGTAGACCATACTTCAACAACATACAAAAATTAAAAAGTTCAAAACACAAAAACATAGAGCATAATAATTAGTAAACATCCAGATACTAAAATGGTCCCTAGAACAAATAACAAGTCAGAAGACATCGATCCATGGTAATGCCGTGGTTACTCATGAGTTATTGTGGAAGATCCAGCAGCATGACCAAGATCCTTTCTAAAAACATGTCTAACAGTAAGGGGCAATCATTGTAGATTTTGTACTTATCATCCATTCCATAAGAGATGTTGGCAACAGTATGAGCCACCTGATTTTCTTCCCTTGTAACATGTTTGATGTTGTCATTGCTAAAAAATTTAAGCATGCCAGCAATCTCACTAATTAGTGCAATAAATCATGGTTTTGACAATCAAAAGCTTCATCTAGAGCTGAATTATTTCCTTAGCATCAGTTTGCACCTGCAATTTGTTAAATCCTTTGGACATAGCAAGTGGTAACCCATAACCATAGCCTTGAGCTCAGCAGCAAGTGGATTGAGGCCTTGTAGCTGGATGAAAAACCAACTACCCAGCTTCCATCTTCAGTTCTTTAACTCCTCCCCCCCTCTGCAGAAAGAGGTACCTCTCCAAGAGCCATCTATATTCAGCTTATAGAATCCATTACTAGGGACAGTCCATTGATTAAGGTGATCATCAATGATTGGCTTGACTAGTTGTTGAAAGACCAAGTTAGTAGCATGATAATCATAACAAATTGGTTAAAACTGTGTTGATAATGTTGCATTTTCTTTCAAAAACAGCCATATTTCTCATTTTCAAATATACCACATACAATAATGAAAGTCATTTGCTAATGTTTGACTGAGACAGTTGGCAATTGATCCAACCAGTGCTCCCAACAAAAATCAGTGTTAGTCATATTAACAGCACAAGTTTCTGAAAATTTATGTTCCAAAATTTTTTAGTATTAAACAGTCTTTGAAAAGATGGAGATGAGTTCTTTAAACATTGTGCATCTGATACAAGTTGATTGAAGGAAGGGATTTTTAGTTTAAGGACACCCCCCACAGGAGAATGGTGTGACAGAAATTCCAAGGAAGCTTATATCCTTTAAAGGGGTAGGGGTTTTCCAGATATTTTTCCAGAAAGGGGGGGGGACACATGATTGTGAAAGGAATAATGAAAATGGAAGTCTTGATTGTGAAGAAGTCCTTTTATGAAACTTCCATCTAAGGTGATGTTGAGTGGTTTTGGAAGAGAGGGTATTGCAAGAAAGAGGTCATTTAAATGGAAGGTAAGAGATGTAGAATTGTAGTTAAGTTCCAGGTGTAATTGCTAATGATGGAGCAACTCTCCAGTTAGCTATGTATTCATGATTGGGGCTACTGCATAGCAGAGTGGTTTTCCCCAACCAGTGATGAAACCACAAAGAAGTGTCTTGATGAGGCTATCGCACACCTATAAAAATAACCCTAACCACTCTAGCTAATTAGCTAGGGAAGTACGGATCGAATCCACAGGAAAGCATTAAACCTATTAGTTCTAAAAGTCTAAACCGTGTAAAGGGCCTTGGAGTGACGATTGTGACTAAGAAATTAACTAGAATTAGAGCTAAATTGATTAGAGAATTAATTAATGACTAGCCTAGACATTGGTTCACCACAGATTAACCAGTGAATTTGCACACAAATAATTATTATATTATCAATTTCCTTGAATTAAGGTCCACTAATTCTCTCGAATCTAGTCCCCTTCAAAACTCCTCAATGGCTCTCGCTCACTTAGACTCGTTTGCCTATTGTCCTTATGATCTAATTGTGGTAATCTTACTCTCGGCATCGATTTCAACATATCAAACTAACAACTAACCTGGCCAGTATTTAATTGAAAGCAATAGTAATTGACAAAGAATTCAAGCAAATTAATAGTTAAACTAATAATTATGAGCAAAACATCACCAATTAGCCCACGGATCCCTAGTCCTAGAAGAGAACTACTCACTCATAATTGAAGAAACAAAAACTAAATTAATAAGAGTAATTAAACACTAAACATGATTAAAACTAAACAAAACTAACAACGATCAGAAATTAAATCTAAACATAAAATTATAAAAATTAAGACATAAACTGAAAATAATAATAAACATAACTAAGAACAAGATTGAGAATAAATAGAACTGATATTATTGATTGAATGATTGAATAGAATTTTACACTTTGAGAGAATTTTAGAGTAAACTAGGATTCTAAAATCAAAAGAGCGTCATTCACTAATTAGGAGCAAAACACTCAAGTACTTAGGCTAAACAAGGGGAAAAACGCGTGATTTGGGCCTTAGAGCACCCGCTAGACCACCCGAGCGTGCAGCCCTCACGGGCGCACAACCTCGACCCGGGCGGTGGCTTGCTTTGCTTCGTTTCTCGGTTTTTGCTCGTTCTTCCTTAATTTCCTCTTTAATTCTCGTTTTAACACTTCTGTCTTCGATTAGCTTCCCAAATGACTTCAAACTCTTCACTAACTTCTTCAAGTGTTTCAAGGCTCGGAAAAACACGATAAATCATCGATTCCTGTAGAATCTAATAAAAAACACAAAAACACTCGAATAGCAAAAGTAGTAGAAATGGCTCAAAAGAGCCATATTAGAGCTAAGAATCAACCAGGATCGGGGATAAAATACATAAAAATATTAACTTATCAAACTCCCCCAAGCCAAACCTTTGCTTGTCCTCAAGCAAACAACTAAGCAAACAATGACTTCACCCCTTTACTTGCAAAAAAAAGACTAACTCAAGCAATTCCGAGTATGCAAGTCCTCAACCAACCCATCAAAATCTCTGACCGCCATCCACCCAAATCAAAATCAATAAGCCAACCATGTAAGAAATAGAAGTCGATGACTAGAGTAGGTCATCGGTGTCACTCCACACATAAAATTGAGCATAGATAATGAAGCTCACCTTAATCCCGAAAAGAAATGCACAAGTGTTTGAATGCAAAATTTGAGAACCCAAACCCACATCTCACCCTCATGCAAGTGTTTAAAGGTAATCACTCAAACCTAATAGAATGTCGACTCGAAATGCAAGAATACTCCCTAGCTTTGGCATTGACTCAATTCACAAAAACTAAAAATATGCACATGCTGATCAAAAAGGTCTTTATGAGCTTGTAACGTGGCTAGGGTGATGGGTAGGAGAGGATTTGGGATAATGTGGTGGAAAATGCGGGCTATACGCATGTAGCAATTAAAAATCAAATCACACATCTCCAAAATCAACTCCAACATCAAACCAATTCACATGGGATCACATCACACCATTAAAACTTACATTTCAACTGTCAATATCACAAGTCTTTTCTTTTCAACATTTTTCAATTCTCTTTTTTTTTTCAATTTTCATTTCTTTTATTTTCTTTTTTTTTCTCAACTTTCAAGATTTTTTTCAACTTAGACTCACGACTCTTAATGACATGTCAGGACATATCTCACACATACATATTAGGCCAATAAAGATGTATAACATTTTAATTCTCCATTAAACTAGCCTAGACATGGTATGTAGAGCCTTATGTGAGATCTATTATAAAACTTTAAAACAACCTTTCACAATTTTCCAACCTCCAAAACCTCCAATCAATTGCAACACAACAACAAAACAACTCCTCAATCCCCCCAAGCCAAGCTTGGGCATAAATCAAAAGATTAGAACAAGGCCAAAGAGGTTGTAATGTGGCTAAAATGCAAATGAAGGGTAAAGGCTCAAATAAGGACCAAGGGAAATTTTGTGAAGGAATGCCTAAAATCTGAAAGCTCCTAAAAGAAATGAATGCCTTTTATCATTCGCAGCATGTAACATATCAAAACCAAGCTACTATAGTCAAAGCCAAAAACATGGATCATACAAGCACCAGGAACTAAGCACACATGAAAGAAAATAAACATAGAAAATGTATGCGGCTCAAGTCCTCCCGTTAACAAGTTCAAGCCTCTACTCTACACCATGGTTATAATGGTAAGATTAGAAATCGTTCAAGCTAAGTCAGTCAAGTCCAGTTGGCAATTCCAAAACAAAACTCATCACATGCCCAAACAATCAAAAACATTTTTTAAATAAAAATGCGGAGCACAGGGAAGTCACCATTCACAAAGTTTCATCAACCAATCAATCAAACAATCAACTAAAGTTAACTAACAAAAGCAAAAAGAATCTAAACTATGAAAGCAGTACTTTTTTTTGGTCATATGTAAACTCCTACTTCTAACAAGTAGTACAAACCATATGATATCCTAATAAAGCAATAAAACTACATAGAAAGCAGTAAAAACTAAACTAAGAAAGCATAAAGTTACCTCCCCCAAGCCGGACTCAGCAATGTCTCTCATGCTGAAGGAAGTGAGGCGAGAGAATAAGAGGATGGTGGAGGGGTGTAGGGAGTTTGGGGGTGTAAAATGATGTTATGGGTGAGAGGATGAAGTTGTGCAAGGTAGAAAGAGGCGTGAGTGGTAGATGGTATTGCTATAGCATACACGAATTGAAATTGACCACCTCTCATTGTTTCGACCACATCTCACAAAATATAACTCGGACTAAGTGATTCTTATTTCATTGTAAAGTGACTCAAAGAGCTTTCCAACGATAGGCTGTACGCCTAGGACGTCCTGGAAAAAAATTTATGGCTTTTTAAATCGACCTTTTGAATCTGCCGCGAACAGTCTTCGCCCGGGCCGCGGGCTAGGCGCCCGGAGGGGGTTGCTCGCCCGGAGGGTCCGGGCAAATGGCTATTTAGTGGATTGGAAAAAAAAAAACTAAGTGTGGAAAATGGGTTACGCGCCCGGGACGGGGCTACACACCCGGGGTAGTGTATTCGCCCGGGGGGTCGGGCATACGGCTATTTGAGCTTTTTTCGTCCTTTTTTCTTCTTTTCACCTAAATTTCACCTGTAATCACACCGATACACTTGAAGAATATTGTACCTCACTCTCTCCTTACCAATACTAAGAAAAGGGCTAGAGTCCCTACTAAACTGAGAAAAATAAAAAAAAAGAAAAAACTGCTAAAAACTAAACTAACTACGGGTTGCCTCCGCAAAGCGCTTGTTTAAGGTCATTAGCTTGACCGTATTACCTCATAGCTCATGGAGGATTGAAGAGTGAACGTGAACCACATTTATTTAAATAATCTAACAATAGGAGTTATTGGTGCTCAAATGCTTCACGTTCCTTGTTAGAAACCTCGTCATTTTGTATTCATATTACAAGCATGAGAAGATGTTTTCGAGGTTTCCGACGTTTCTTGGGACGTATTTCCTTTTCTTTGATTCTTTACCTCGAATAGCTTGTTAGTAACACCATCTTATCACTCCAACAGTACCAAACATACAGGAGCCTCCAGAAGATCCTTTATAGGGGATCGAGGCAAGTCATTAAAAACAATTTCATTAAGAGTATAAATTGCATGACATAATTGTTCATTATAGGATTTTTCAATGCAGCATTAAGATTAAAGTGACTTTTCATCTCCTACAGAAAGAGTCAAATTTCCATTTTTGACATCAATTACAGCAAGCAGTGTAAGAAGGTCTACCAAGTATAATTGGGATATGAGCATCCTCATCCATATCTAACACAACAAAATCAACAGGAATAAAAAATTTGACTCTCACCGGGACATCCTCTAAATACCTTTAGGGTATTTCACTGTCCATCTGCCATCTGTAAAGTGATGTTAGTAACCTTTAAAGCACCCATATCAAGTTTTTTACAAATAGATAAAGGCTAACACTAACACTAGCCCCTAAATACATAAAGCTTTATCAATGAGCAGTGGGCCAATATACAAGGAATAGAAAAACTTCCGGGCCTTTAGTTTCGGTGGTGACTTATTTGCAGTATGGCACTGCACTCCTCGTAAGTGCTACGGTCTCCACCACATTCAAACTCCCGTTTCTGCTAAAATATCTTTCAAAAAGTAGTATAAGTAGGAATTTGGGTTATCAAATCAGTAAATGGAACCGTAAATTGCAAATTCTTCACAATATCTAAAAATTTACTGAAATGATTATCATTCTTACTTGGTTACTCTGTTCGGAAGGGTAACCTAACCTGTGACCTCGGGATTGTATCAATCGATGTGTCATCTACCTTCTCCTTAGGTGCTTAAGTTTCCTTAGCTGGAACTGTCTCCAAATCTTCAATCACCAAATCACTGGTCTTTTTAGCTCCACCTGCAACATCATAATTAACATCATCAGTAGGCATTTTTGGGCCCTCATAAGCAGTTACTCCTAAGGTAATGGCATTGACATGGTCCCTCGGGGGATTCTGTGATGCCTGTGATACTGGAGGTGTAGGTTGTGATGGAAGGTGGCCTGGTTGCCTTTGAGCAGGTGATTGAGCAATCTGAGCTATCTGGGTCTCCAGGTGCTTGTTGTGAGCCTGCATTGCCTCCATATTTTTGCATTTGCAACATCATATTCTTCAGCTCTGAGATTTCTCCATTAGGTTGGGTGGCATTGGCGGGTTGATAGTGGGGCCTGCTGAAACTGGTGGGTGGGTGGTACAATCTCTGCATCTGCTGGAGTTGCCTGCTGAGGTGATATAGCTTGCTGAGGATTCTGTACATTGCTTTATTCTTATAGGAAAAATTGGGTGATCCTTCCAGCCTGGATTATATGTATTGGAATTAGGATTGTTCTTGTAGGCTTGAAAGGCGCACACTTGCTCTACTGAACTGGTACATGATTGGGAACTATGACCGAATGAACCACAGGAATCACAAAAGGATCAGTACAATCCCGAAAGTGCAGCTACAGGTGATGGTGGAGGAGCTGTAGTACCAATCTTGTCAGCTTTTGACTTATGGCATTGCTCTGTGCAGCTAGACTCTCATACTTATCATCAACTACATGTTTTTCACCCTTCTTGGAATGCCCTCTAAGGTTACCAAACTGTGAATTATGAGTGGCAATTTCATCAATCAGTTCATATGCAGCATTGACCTCTTGGTTCATAAATCGGCCATTAGCAGCAGAATCTAACAAAGCCCTACTCTCATTACCCAACCCATTGTAGAATGACTGAACCAGAAACCATTTCTCAAGCCCATGATGAGGACACATTCTCAACAACTCCTTAAACCGTTCCCAAGCAAGTGACTCATCTGTCTCCTGATTAAAGTTAGTAATTTGACTCCTCAATAAAGCTGTTCTCTGTGGTGGATAGTACTTCCTCTGAAAAGCAAGAGCCAAGTCCTCCCAACAATTAATTGTGGCCATATTAAGATCATTCAACCAGGTTCCAGCCTTGTCCTTCAATGAAAATGGAAACATTCTCCTTCTAATGTAATCCTTAAAAACGTTCATTTGCTTGATAGTATCACAGTATTGAAGGAAATTTTGTAAATGTAAATTCGGATCCTCCTTCAATGACTCTGAAAACTGATTTCGTTCAACCATATTCACAAGAGCCGGTTTCAGTTCAAAATTAGCAGCATCGGTATCAGGTACTGAATAACCTCCAGCCATAGACTCCGTACTAGGCAGGGAATAGTCTCTCAACGAACGGGCCGCAGGTGGTGGTGGTGGAGGTGGTGGTCCTCTACCCTGTCCTTCTCCTTCGGCAGCCATTTCAACCTCTAAATACCCTTCAAACAACGGATTAAAGGTGAACTCGAAAAACTGAGACAAGTCAGAAACAATTTCCTCCACAGANTCAGAAACAGTTTCCTCCACAGATCGGGGAAGAAAAATTCGGCGTCTACTACGTCTCAACCGCTTCAAAAATACTCGCTCGGGCTCAGGGAAAATGAAAGTGTCAGGCTCGTGGTCGGTTTGCATAAACCTATAAACCTGCACAATATGTAACTCCGAGCAAAGATGAGAAACCGCCTCAAAGAACCAAAAAGTTCTTTGAGACTAAGAAAAATAAAAAGAAAAACAGTATAAACCCGACTAATAGAATTAAAAATTGCCTCCCCGGCAACGGCGCCAAAATTTGATGAGGCTATCGCACACCTATCAATAATAAACATAACCACTCTAACTAATATAGCTAGGGAAGTAGGAAACGAATCCATAGGAAAGCAATTAAACCTATTAGTTCTAAAAAGTCTAAACCGTGTAAAGGGCCTTTGAGTGACGATTGTGACTAAGAAATTAACTAGAATTAGAGCTAAATTGATTAAGAGAATTAATTAATGACTAAGCCTAGGAGATCGGTTCACCACAGATTAACCAGTGAATTTGCACACAAATAATTAATTATATTATCAATTTCCTTGAATTAAGGTCCACTAATTCTCTCGAATCTAGTCCCCTTCAAAACTCCTCTAATGGCTCTCGCTCACTTAGACTCGTTTTGCCTATTGTCCTTATGATCTAATTGTGGTAATCTTACCTCTCGGCATCGATTTCAACAATATCAAACTAACAACTAAACCTGGCCAGTATTTAATTGAAAGCAATAGTAATTGACAATAAGAATTCAAGCAAATTAATAGTTAAACTAATAATTATGAGCAAAACATCACCAATTAGCCCACGGATCCCCTAGTCCTGGAAAAGAGAACTACCCACTCATAATTGAAGAAACAAAAACTAAATTAATAAGAGTAATTAAAACACTAAACATGATTAAACTAAACAAAACTAACAACGATCAAGAAAATTAAATCTAAACATAAAATTATAAAAATTAAGAACATAAACTGAAAATAATAATAAAAATAACTAAGAACAAGAATTGAGAATAAAATAGAACTTGAATATTATTGATTGAATGATTGAATAGAGTTTTACACTTTGAGAGAACTTTTAGAGTAAACTAGGATTCTAAAATCAAAAGAGGCGTCATTCACTAATTAAGAGCAAAAACACTTAAGTACTTAGGCTAAACAAGGGGAAAAACGCATGATTTGGGCCTTCAGAGCCACCCGCCCGGACCACCCGGGCGTGCAGCCCTCACCCGGGCGCACAGCCTCGACCCGGGCGGATGGCTTGCTTTGCTTCGTTTCTCGGTTTTTGCTCGTTCTTCCTTAATTTCCTCTTTAATTCTTCGTTTTAACACTTCTAGTCTTCGGTTTAGCTTCCCAAATGACTTCAACTCTTCACTAACTTCTTCAAGTGTTTCAAAAGGCTCGGAAAACAACGATAAATCATCGATTCCTGTAGAATCTAATAAAAAACACAACAAACACTCGAAATAGCAAAAGTTAGTAGAAATGGCTCAAAAGAGCCGTATTAGAGCTAAGAATCAACCGGGATCGGGGATAAAATACATATAAAATATTAACTTATCATGTCTGTACCATCTCCTATACCATTCAAAAGACCAAGTTTCAAAATTTCCCTCCCTTTAAGGATATCCTTCCAAAGTGGAGAATAATGATTAGAGGCTATTGTATCCATGAAGTTAGAATGTCTAAGATATCTAGCCTTAAGTACCTGACCCAAAGTTTATTTGATTGAGTTAAGATTCTCCATCCATGTTTGGCCATAAAGGCTAAGTTCCAATTTTTTAGATTTCTGATTCCTAAACCACCCATCTGAAGAGGAAGGCACACCTTCTCCCATGAGGTTCTAGAGATATACCTGGAAGCATTGACTTTGAACCACAAGAACTTTTCGCATTGTTTTTCAAGGTCTTGAATAACTGAACTTGGAAGAATTGAAGTTTGCATGGCATAGAAAGGGTAAGAGTTTAAAACAGTTTTTATCAGTGTAGTTCTACCTACCATGTTAAGAAGTTTTGAATGTCACCCTCTTATCTTTTCAAAAGTTTTATCTAACAGACTAAAATAAGCATGTTTAGAAAGTTTAATAGGTGAGATATGGACTCCTAAATAATTCCCAAAAGTGGTGACAGGAGTAAATCCTCCAACATTGGCAATATCATTTCTCAAATGATGAGACATCTTAGTGGGAAATATAACTGTTGATTTGTTCATGTTCATTTAAAGTCCAAACAGTTTACCAAATTCAGTCATTAGTGTAGTTATGTTGTGAATGTTGTGGACTGCGGCAGCTCCGAAGAGAAAGATATTATCAGCATAAAAAAGGTGTTAGGCCAAGAATTTTGTCAATTTTTAAAGGTTTCCAGATTTTTTGATTGACTTAATTTTCAATAAGCATAGAGAGTCTTTCAAGGCACATAACAAAAATGTAAGGGCTAAGGGGGTCTAGCTGTCTAATTCCTCTTGTGGTCTAGAAAACATTTGTAACTTCTCCATTCCAAAGATTTGAAATGGAGGGAGTTGTGATGCAGTTCATAATCAGGTTAACTAGAACAGATGGAAGTTTGAATCCACAGAGAGTCTCATGAATGAATTCCCACTTTAAAGTGTCAAAAGCCTTGGAAAAGTGTATTTTAAGAGCCATGATTTTTCTGCCTTTATTAGCCTTCTTAAAAATGTGAGAGATCTCTTTAAGAATTATAACATTTTCCTCAATACCTTTATCTTTGACGAAACTGGTTTGAAGGGGGTTAACCCAATTACCCAAGAACTGTCATAGACGAGTAGCAATGGTTTTAGTTATACGTTTGTATGTTGTATTACATAGCCCTATAGGTCTAAAATCAGCTATAGTGTGAGGTATTTCCTTTTTAGGAATAAGGTAGATGTACGAGCTATTAATCTCATAAGGGATTGTACCAGTACTAAAATATATATTAGTTAGGTCTGTGATTGGTGTATCAAGCAATTCCCAATGTCTTTGGAAAAAAATAGGTTGAATACCATCAGGAGCTTTTCATTGGGTCCATTTTAAAAAGATTTTGTTTGATCTCTTCTGCAGTTATTCTAGATGAAAGAGTAGTGCACCCTGTTTCTGAAGCAGTAATGGAAGGGAAAAAGGTGGGGTGGAGACTTTCATGTGTGTGAGTGGTGGACAGAAGTGTAGAAAAGTAATGGATAGCCATTTTTTTTTTAATTCATCAGCATCAGTAACCCAGTTATTAGAATCATCTTGAAGAGTGACAATTTTTGATTTAGTTTTCTTGATTTTGGCAATAATGTGGAAGTATTTAGTATTACAATCACCAAATTTGCGCCAATTAATGCCAGCCTTTTGAGCCCAAACAATTTTTTTGATTCTAAGGATGTCTTGAAACTCTACTATTAAATGTTTATCCAAGTTATGAAGAAAAGGGGAATGAGCATTGGAAAAAGATTGTTGAATTCCTTCAATTCTAGCAGTGATTCTATTTTTCTTTTTAGTAATATTCCCAAAAACATTATTGTTCCATCCTGTAATTTTATTGGAAAAGTTATTAAGGCCATTTAAGTAGTTAAGATTACTAAAATCCCAATTTTTAGAAAAGAAGTCTGAAAACAGAGGGTCTTCCATCCATGACTCTTTGCAACGAAAGGGGTAATTACCTTTTTTAACAATTTCATCATATAAAGAAACCATAATTATTGGACAGTGATCAAAATAAGTATGAGTGAGATGGGTTACCTTAGTTTGAGGAAAATCTTCCAACCATTTGGTGTTGCTTAGAGCTCTATCCAGGCGTTCACGAATGAGGGCTGCTCAATCTCTCCCATTTGTCCAACTAAAGGGGTTCCCATGAAAACCCAAATCAATGAGGCCACCTTTATTCATAAAATCTTCAAAATCTTTGGATTGAGTCATTCTGTAACGATTGCCACCCATTTTCTCATTTTGCTTGTGAATCTCATTCCAATCTCCAAGCATAAGATGTGGGACTGACGAAGGTGGGGGATCGTCAGATAAGCAGCGCCACATGGAATGTCTTTCTGCTGGATTGTTTGGAGCATAGAGTCCTGTCAGTAGAACTTTGGGATGTTGAGGACTAAAATAAAACAAGGCATGAAAATAATGTTCCTCCGCAGCATCGAAGACCACCATTTTTACTTGGGATTTCCAAAAAATCTAGATACCACCTTTGTTTCCTTTTGGTGTTACAACTGCACTCTCATCATACCCTAATTGACGTTTTACTGAACGAGCTCTAGTATCATCACTTTTAGTTTCAATAAAGATAAAAATGGAGGGATTGTATTTGAGGATGAGATCTTTGGTGTGTGGAATGAATTCATCCTTTAAAGAACTTCTTATGTTCCACATCATGATTTTCATACTAAGGTTTGGTAGGTTGCGCTACAAGTGCAGCTTTTATTTGTCCCCTTCCTTCGCATTATGTGGGAGATAAAATATCTCCCACTCCTTTCAATTGTGCATCTGAAACATTGAGTGGATTGTGTCTATCCTCAAAGGTGTTGGTCACCAGTGGGTTGATGTCCAGATCTTGAGTCTTCCGGTATCCTTTCCTGTAGTTGAGACCAATTTGGGCCCCCACTACTCTTTTTTGCATAAGGAACAAGCTCAGACACTCGTTGAAGAGAGCGATATTTTGATCTTTGGGTTGGCTTTGTAACGAGAAGGTTCTTGGATATTCAGGTGGTGGAAGAAGCATAGTTGGCACGAATTTGGTGTATAGTTTTTGTATTTGAAATAACCAACTCGATGGGTGGGGTTGAAGTGACGTTTGTGGTAGCTGAAGTGTCAGATTGGTGTCGATCAATGGCAATGTCCTGGGCATCACTGATGTTGATGCAAGGGTTGGATTCATCTGAAGAGGATAAAAATGGTTCAGTAATGGAAGTGTTTGGGTTCTCATTGGAGCTTGGGTTGTTGTGCAAGTCGATGTCTGTATCATTGTGGGTTAAAGTATTACAGTCGCTGATGGTAGGGAAGTAGCTGGTATTGAGGGGTGATTGAGTGTTATGAAGGGTTGTTGTTGTTGAGGTGTTGTGGATTGTGGTGGTGCCGTTGTAGGAGGGGATGTCTAATACTTCATATTTTCACGTATTTTAAGGAATTACTTTTGTATTTTATACATGTAATTTTAATATTTTTATTGAAAAGTTGTATTCAATAAGAATATTAAAACAATGGAATTTAAATAATTTTTAATTAAAAACAATGGAAAAATTGTTTTTAATAATCTCACCTTTTCAAAATTTGGAAGTAACAGTTCCACAATTCCACCTTTTGTATTTCACTATAGAGTCCCTTCTTTCACCATATTATTTTTTTAATGGGCCATTTTACAAGACCTGAAGTTCAGGTCAACTTACTCCCTTTCATTCATTTATTTTAAAAAATAATTATTAACAAAATTGTTTTTTACCTTATTTCTTTTTCTATTCCCATTATCTTTTGCAACTCTTGTTCTTCTTCACATAGACCTTCAACCGCAAAAGCCACCACCAGCTACTAGCTAATTTCAACTGCATAAACACCACATGCCACCAACACTCCTCCCTTTCCGCCCCACCTCCTCGCACCACCACTTTAACTAACTGCCAACTTAATTGTATAATTGTTTTTTCAATTACAGATTGAGTAGTACAATTACCCCACTTCTCGAAAAAACGTCATTCAACTCCCATCATTTCCCGTCTTCCAAACCACCATCCCAAACACTGATAACAATTTTTAAAACATCTCTGAATTTGGCTCAATTTTTGAAACATCACTCCCATCATTGATTTAGTTGATTTAATTTGTAATTGATATTTTGATACTATTTATTAGTATTGATTGATGCAAGTTGTTGGTATTTTGCAGTATGAAATGAGATATGATGATGTATTGTTCTACTAGTAATGATTAATGAACGTGTTGTTTTATGCTTCAATTGTGAATCCCTTACTATTAGTATCGTGAACAATTACTCTTTCCCAATTTTTTCAATACAATTATTATTGGGTGTTTTTTGGGTTTTTGATTGTGGGTTTGTTTTTGTTTGAAATAAATGGAAGAAGAAAGTGATTAATGGTTGAATAAATTAAATGATTAAAAGGTTTGGAATTTAAGTACACATTTTACGAGACTTTAAGAACACTAAGCTAGCAAAAGAAGCAGTATGTAAAGTACGTAAAAGACTGTAATGGAGAGCAAAGTGAAAGGATGAAGAGGAGCAAAGTTGGAGATTGAGTGGAGAATGAGAGAAGAAAATGAATATGAGTTACAGAGGAGAAAGTTAAGGATAGAGAGGAGTGAAGTTAGCAAGGGTGGTTCAACGTTTTTGAAGCAAAGCAAAGCAAAGGGTCAAACTTTTACCTGCATACATAAGTCATTACCTACAACAATAGGTTAATCCTAATTAGGGACCATTAAAAGAATAATAGGATGAAAGATGGGACTCTTGTGTGAAAAATGAAAGGTAAGACTATTATTTTCAAATTTGCAAAAGGTGGGATTATTAAAAGTAATTTTTTCAAAAACAATTATTTGTGTTTATAAATGATATTTTATGTTTTATAAAATATTTTGAAAAGTTTCTAAAAATAAAATTTTTAAGAGTTTCCTAATTCATTTTAAGGCAAGGGCATAAAAGTATTTTCCACAATTTAGGATAATTATGGGTTTCACCAAATCCTACTTTGGGGCCTATAAATACCCTTTAAAAAATAATTTTCAGATTTCAGCTTTCATAATTGTGATTAGGATTCCAAAATTTAGAGAGAGAAAGAGAAAAAAATAGGAGAAAGAAAGTGGAACAAAAAAAATTTGGGAGTCAGTTTTGGCGAAGGAATGAAAAAAAAATAAAAAAAAATTGTGTTGCTCGCCGGACCGCCGAAGCCCCGCCTGCAGCCACACCGGAGCCCCGACGTCAACGTCGCCGCCGCCGACCGCCCTCTTCCCTCCCCGTGTCCTGTATATTTCGAACTTGTAAAAAAAATTCTTCTTTCTTTTTGATTTAATTTTGCAAATTCATGTTTATATTTATGATTAATCATGTTTTTATAAGTTTCAATCAAGATTTATGAAGTTATGATTAGGGTTACTTTGTTGTTCATGAAATTTTAGATTAGGGTTTATAAAGGTATGAAAGTCTTGATTTTTATGAGTTTTAATGATTTAAACTTCAATATTATGATTATGAATTGTTATTGGGTGGAATTTATGATGATTTTGTGAAGTTTATATCGATTTTTAAAGGCTTTAAACATAAAATAAATTGCTGTCCAAATTTTGTAGTCATGAATTTCAATAGAATAAATATTATGAACATGTTTTGGCTTATGAAAAATTATTCTAAAGTATAGATTGGTTTCATAATGATGTTATTAGATTGTAAAAGAGTTTTATGATGAATTTATGAGTTTTCCATGTGTTTAAAGTTAATTAATAAATCTGAAAAATTTGTAAAAACAAGTTAAAATAAGTTTTAAGTGTTCATATTATACTAATATGATCACATATTAATTCTATGATGTTACTTACGGTTTTTAGTAAGTTTCATAAAGTTTAAAATTGATTTTAAGCATCTTTAACATGCTGTCCAGATTTTAAAAAGTCAATAATTAGGATTTTAAAGTATGTAATTAGCATGAATTGATCATATAAATTAAGTAATACATTGTATGATTGATTTGTGTTGTTTTTGAGGTTTTTCAAGGAGTTTTGATTATTTTAAGTTGATGTCCACTTTTCTAAAGTGTCATAAAATTTATGTTGAAGTTTTATAAAGTATAAATAAGTTCTGAAAACTAAGTAATCTTGCAATAAAAAATTTAAGTGAAGTATGGAATTGAATAGAGACCATATAAGGAATGTTTTGGATAAGTTTCCAATATAGAAGTTAGTTTAGAGTTGTTGTAGAACTTAGTCAACAAGGTTTTAATTTAGTTTCGGTTTTCTTTATGTAGAAGACTTTGAGCTAGTCAACTTTTAGAAGTTGTGGCGGAGCTCCACTATTTCATAAGGTACGTAAGTACTGAAGACAAACATAAGAATAAGAATTCATGGTTGGATGATCCTTTATGTTATGAAACATTCTTATGCTTGTTTGAATTATGAATTGATGTGCATGACAAGTTTTATTAGAAGCATGATTATATATTATTTTGACATTCCATGTTATTAGCAATATAAATTCTATAAGATTGAAGTGGAATGCCATGATCAGTTTAATTTGGCCAATAGCTTATTAATAAAGAAAGGAAGTTATTAAAGTTGGTTAGTTACTTAATCCACAAGGAAAGTAATTTGTGAATTTTTATGGGTTTTTCTACATTGTACCCCCTGAGGTATTGGGTTTTCTACGTTGTACCCTACCAAATTAAAACTTCCACGTGGTAACCCTAAGGTTCAATTAGTTACTATGTCATGACCTTGTAGTTAACAAATATTAAATGCTCGTAAATTATTTGATGTATGAACCATAGTGATCATAGTGCTCTTTAATTCCAAGGAAAAATGGACGAGTATGAGTCATGAATAGAGGCGTATGAGCCACCAAATTGAGATTGAAATTGTGACATTTTTCACGAAAAGGTCATGGCTTAGTAATTTAATAAACTTTAGGGGCACCATGTGGAAGTTTTAATTTGGAAGGGCACAACGTAGAAAACTCAATACCTCAGGGGCACCATGTAGAAAAGGAGTTAATGAGCAATTACTTTTAAACATGATGCCACTCACAGTTTAATGTGTGGTCAAGGAGAAAGTAAATAGTTAGCTACTCACAGTTAATGTGTGGTAAAGGAAGTTCAGATTAATTAAAGAACACACATGAGATTATTTTAAAATCACTTTAAATTGAAGATAATTGATATGGTTTGCTTGACTTGATGCATGAATTATGTGATGTTGTATGTGAGTCATAACATTGTTAAACCGGTTAATCACGTAAAGTGTAAGAGGTTTTGCATCGAAACTCTTGGAACGTATATACCTTGAGTATGAATAAAAGGGGGAGTCGTATGGAACAGAGATGTATGACTTCTAATTGGAGTACAAGACGTTGTACTCTTTTATATTGTTAATGCGCTGGAATTCCATCACTTTATGTGACATAGGTAATACCTTCCTGGAGTTGCTCCCAAGTTGGTGCCCAATAGGGCGATTTTAAAGGAAAGGAAACCCGTTCGATGCAGAATCCAAAAGTTTAAACATAATAATTAATTTGTTGAGTCTATGCACAGGTGAAAGGTTGTCAAAGGTAAGTTGTGTGTATGTTTAATTCATGTTGTTTTGGTGCATAGTCTTTAGTCGTTATGTACTCAGCTTTGCCGACCTTTTGTTTTGTGTGCATGGCTTTGTCTTGGACTTGGCCCTACAATGACCCACTTGTTGGTGATTAGTTGTCTAGAATAAGAAAAGCTACAGGTACAAGTGGGCATATGTCATTTCATGCTGGCTGGAGTGAGAGCGCTTGCTGTGCAGTTTTGTAGTTTTAATTTTATTGCTTATGAAGTACTAACCTTTATTTGGATGTTGTTTATTTTTTAAATTTCTAGTTTTGGTTTTTAAGAGCCATTAAAATGGTTCTGAAGTGTAATAAAGTTTTAAGGTTATTTTTATTTTGAATGTTGGTTTGAATTTGGTTTTGAGATTTGTTTTGAAGTTTAGTTTTAAATTGGATTTGGTTTTAAGACTTCCGCTGTAGTACTTTGATAAATGACTTAGGCGTTATCACGGTGGCGGTAATACTTTGGTTTTTCCGTTATTAGGAGTTTTAGTAATTATAATTCTTTAATATTTATAATATGTTTTCTGGAAAAATGTAGAGTAGAAAGTTAGGAAATTCCAGGGTGTTAGATTCCAGTTGCATTGTTGATTGTGGTGGTGAGGATGGGTTTGTGTGAGGATGCATCATTAGGGTTCAAAGATGGATGAGGAGAAGGGTTTTTTTGAAGTTGAAGTGGTTGAGAGATTATTTAATATGATTGTAGTAGGATTAGTAGGGGATTTAATGTTACCATAAATGGGAGCCGCAACTTCTGTCATTTGATTTTCCGGGAACTGAGAATTAGGAAAAGAGGAAGAAACGAGGGGAATTAATGTGTCAGAACAGGAAGTTAATTCAGGTTTTTTTGCAGTAGTAGTATTTATAGTGTGAAACTGAATGACTTCCTTGCCTTTATTGGTAGGAGCAAAAGAGTTGAATTTGTTATTCCTATCATTAATACCTTTTGGAAGTGACGTTTTGCTTATCTTTTTGTATTCATTGATGTTTTTGTTTCTGAAGTACGTAGACCATGGACTTTGTGTAGTATTTTGGTTGGGCTTTTGTACGTTTACGTCTATTGATGACCGTAGTCTAAGGCCCATATTCATCAGTTGAACCTTGGTCTTTGAATTCAATTTGGGTAGGATGGGATGTTTGGGCTTGCAAAATTGGATAACTAGGGTCATTACTCTCTAGGTGGTATCAGGTATTAAAGGTGGAGTGCTATCTCTTCCATTGACTTTTTTGAAGTTGCATTTACCATGAGTGTGACCAATCCTTCAACAAGAGAAGCAGAGGCTGCTTATGTTTTCATACACAATTTCTTGATGATGGCTGCTGATATCCACTTTGGTGATAAGCGGTGAATTTGGATCGATTTTAACGTTTGCCCTTGGATATCCTGCTCTTGTGAGATGATTAGTGGCAAAATCAACCCGCAGTGGAGTTTCGGCGACCTTCGCTATATCAAAAAGAGCTTCTTTATCATAATACTCTACCAGTAATTTAGGAAACCTTATCCAAACAGAGATCTGATCAAATGGGTCTTGTGAAGGTCTGAAATTAGGTTTCCAGCGAGTTAACATTAGGTAGTGGTCTAAGACATACCATGACCCTCCAAATAGTGCTCGCTCCAGATCATCTTGAGTTAAGAATCGAAAAAGATAGACATTGTTATCTATATCCTAACCTCAATGGTGCCAATTGGTCTCCACATTGCTTTTACTCGTTATGAAACTGGGATGAACATAAATCCCTAAACATTTACCCATCAAAGTGAGTTTCCATGGTTGTCTTAAACTTTGCCGGTAATTTAGGAAACCTTATCCAAATAGAGTTGTGATCAAATGGGTCTTGTGAAGGTTTGAAATTAGGTTTCCAGCGAGTTAACATTAGGTAGTGGTCTAAGACATACCATGACCCTCCAAACAGTGCTCGCTCCAGATCATCTTGAGTTGAGAATCGAAAAAGATAGACATTGTTACCTATATCCTAACCTCAATGGTGCCAATTGGTCTCCACATTGCTTTTACTCGTTATGAAACTGGGAAGAACAGATATCCCTAAACATTTACCCATCAAAGTGAGTTTCCATGGTTGTCTTAAACTTTGCTGGACAGTGGGTGTAGATTGAACTGCAAAATTTAAATCTTGTGATGAAACAAGATCATCAGTTTCTCTTTTCAGCCTTCGAAAACCATTGACTAGATGTGGTTACTACATTTTTGAAGCTTGGTTTCTCATTTTGTACACTCATGTTAGTATCAGTCATCGATTGCAAGGGGGGAGGCTCAAATGGAGGAGGATTCTCCTCCATATGGAGGGCGGGTAACGTTTCACAAATATAGAAAAATACTCACTTTCGGTGACTTTCTCTCACTAGACTTTTTTATTATAGAAATGCCTATTTTACTGCGTATAAAATGTTTCAACACATAAATAGAATGTTTCAACCATTTTTTCATGAAAATGTTTTGCTTACAACTTAAATACATCTGACACATTTTTACACAGACAAGTTGCATGACTATATTGTTCAACAATGCATGCAGACAAGCAATACGTTTTTCTACATACAAGGGGAAATCCCCGACTTCACACCTCCATGCAAGCTACAGCTAGACCATAGATTACTCCATCGGATCTAATATAACATAACTTCAACCTCCAGACCATATTCACAGGGTAAATGGGTGGGGTGGCAGGCGGTAAACTACATAAACACTATCATGCATTGGCATCAGCCATTGCCACAGCAACCCACTTCTTATCTCTATGCATTACAGCGGCTCCCATTGGTAATTTCATGTCGGATGTCAAAGAGTAAATTCTAATCCTTTTGTGTGAAGACGAGTCATCAGGAGAAGCGGAAGCCCCACTAATTTCACCAACTCCTGATCTAGAAATGGGCTGAATGGGAGCATCTAATTTGACTCCACAGAAATTTTGATGGGGGTTGGTGGGGAACTCAGAGTTCTCCAGACTGTGCTTGGATTCGGTGTCTTGGTGATATTCACCTGCATGGAAATGAGATGAAACTTGTCATATTACATAACCATATATCCTTGAATTGTACTCAAACCAAAGAGTAAAGGATGGAAGATGCAGAGCAATTAGAGTTATGAATACAATTTTAGTTCTTTGTGAAATTCAAATCCATATACCTGGCAAAAAGGCCCAAAAAACGAAATGCTCTTTTTGTTCAACTACTCACTACTACAATTTGTAATATTTTCAACACAATTTTGGTTAGTCCATCTTTTCATGATCAATAAGTCTTGTTTCATCTTGAAAATTCTATTCAAAATATCCAATAAGAAGACAGGGAATATACATCTACAATTCCACATGTAATGCACAACAAAAGAATGCCTAAAAATTTGTCAGTACGGTCGGTGTAATGTAAACTTAAGTGGCATTGTGACAAATACAGAGTACGAAAAATACGAAAAAACAGGAATCCCTTCTAAAAGTTAAACAAGGAAAAATGAAACGATATTTGAAAGTTTTTTACATGTACAAATGGATTCTGTTATCAGATTAGATGCCATAAATTCGGATTGAATACTAATCAGATTTTTGGATTATTATGCTCAGCCGTAGACAAAGGCATCAACTCATCAAGGATAAAATGCATCTCTTTGTCCTCAATTGAGAAGAAGATGTCAACACCTTAGCTCGTATAATCTCTCAAAACTCAAGTATAAACTCCCTTGTAGCAACTTCTTCGAATATAACCTGAGCGGGGTCCTTAACTCATATATTGCCTAAAGTCCATCCCACCTCCATTTCGGTGATGTGTTAAGTGTCAACCCTAGTAAAACTTCCTTTATAATTCACAGTTTTCAAGTACGTGCTCCATTTTTCAACAACTTAAAACTATCAAAGTTGGATGAATAAAAGAAAATATAGGAAAAGAAGAAGAGAAGTCGATATATAAAATTAAGGTAGTATTGCACAGTCAAAAAGATTATGCAGTACAATAATTCACATTTGAGAGAGGAATTCTTAAGAAGGAAAAACTTAGGTCACAAATATTTGGATAACATTTCCTTCTCTAAACCCTCCTATTAACTTAGAATTTTTTTGGTATGTTTGGTGTATGGGTGTTTAACTAAAAGATTATTTTATTGAGGTGTCGTATCTATTGACTAATACTTCTACTAAAATAAGCACATGCTAACATTATCTTTTACTAAAATTATACTCCCTTCGTCCCAATTTATTTTTTACGCTTTCCATCTTTGGTGATACACTTTATTCTTTACACTTGCTAAGTTTCCTTTAATAAACATCATTGTTTTCCGTTATTAACCCAAATTAACACTTTTTTTTTACATTAAGCTCTACGGCACATAATGTTGGGCTTATAAGAAGGAGCACATTCAAAAGTTAGAAGTTACGGAGATGCGGATGTTGATATGGATGTGTGGGAATACTCTAAGGGGTAGAATAAAAAATGAAGTCATACGTCGGAAAGTTGGTGTCGCAGAAATTGCAAGCAAATTAAGGGAACATCGCTTGGGTTGGTTCGGACATGTGAGACGGAGATCTGAGGGAGCTCCGGTGCGATGAGTGGGTGGCATCATGGAGAGCTCAAGCGAAGTAAAGGGAAACTGAAATTGACTTAGTGGGAAAGGGTCAGAAATCATATGAAGCATTTAGATTTATAGGAGTATGAGGTTCTCAATCGTAGGGGATGAAAGAGAAAAATTTATGTGGATGACCACATGGAATGATTAATTTTGGTTCATGTAGCCGACCCCAAATTTGGGATTAAGGCTCTAATTGATTCATTGATATTTTTAATGTTTAGCTTTACACAAATTTTGACTCTTGATTTTCCACACACATTACTTATTGGGAAACTTACAGTATAGTATTGAGTATTGTGAAGCTATCTTAAAAAGAAAAAAGATTTTACCATGCTCTCACTTTAGCTATCACCACCACGTAAACTATCTCTATATGGTAATGATTTTAAAGAGGAAAAAAATGTAGTACTTTTCTTCCTACCCTTTCTTTAACCACATCTATATTTGACTTGTTTAGAAAATTGTTACGGTAGACCAATTCTACACGTAATATTGGTGAGAGACACATCACAAGGGTGCTCACCAAGTTGAATTATGAAGTGCAATTAATATAGGTGCTAGAAAGAAAAGGTTTCAAAAATGACGAGCAAAATGAATGATTAATGATTTTAAGGAGCTTAAGCAAAACATAAAGACAAAAAACCTACGTCAATAACAAATACATCTAAATATCCAACAGTTACCAAAGGAGAATTAGCAAGTTTTTAATGAGATTACTACTTACCTTGTGACAAACAACTCCAAAACAAAGCTGGAATAAAGGTATAAGACATAATCAGCACAAAGTTGCGCGACGGGAGTTAATTGAATTTTGATGATAAATAGAATGTGAATAAATACTTTAATTCTGAAATTGAAGTTTGATACGTTGAATGTCTTCAAATTTTAGCGGTAATTTATAGTGATCGTCATAAACTATACGGAGTATATTGAATTAATTAAAATTAAGCATACAAAATGAAATGGAGATGATAGACTGATATTTACCATGGAAGGAAGGCAAAAGACAGATTTTTCTGTATTAAAAAAGAATTAAAAGGAGTAAACTATACGGAGTATATTGAATTAATTAAAATCAAGCATACAAAATGAAATGGAGATGATAGACTGATATTTACCATGGAAGGAAGGCAAAAGACAGATTTGTCTGCATTAAAAAAGAATTAAAGAGGCTAAAACACAAAACAGGGACAAGGATCAATTAGTTTCAGAATTTCAGCCAATACAAACTGGGTATACAATGCTCTTCACCTATTTTTCCTTTCTTTTGGCACTAGGTACAAGCTCCTTTCCCATTATCATTTCTGTATGCAACTATTAGAGGTTGTAGTGTTAGGTTATCTTGGGTCTGAGCATTAGCATGACCAATTAAATTAATAAGCAAATATAACAGACTTGTGATTTTCGGTTTTATTATGGAGGATGGAGTGGAGATCGGTATATAATGGAGCGATTAAAGGATGTAGGTGTGGCTGCATAATTGATGAATATGTGAGAAATAAAACTAAAAGACTAGAACTACAATAATAAACTGAAAATCTAGAACTATAATAATTAAAAAAAAAAAAAAAATTGCAGCCGTTTTTAGATTTTCTTAAAGTACTATGCAAAGTATACTTCATTATTATATGATTTGTAGTTTAAAACATAAAACACACATTAATGCGGATTGGTTTGGTCTGGTTTAAATTTATTAAACCTAACTTTGCTGTTTGAGTGTTAGACTATAATTAAAACTAAACGGCAATTCTTGAACTGCAATGGCAGCATTGTAAACACCCAAAAAAAAAACAAGTGCCAAATCAATGGTCCAAATCGAAATGTGAATCACATTTCACACGTCTAATAAAGATTGTAAGAAGACATTAATGATGGACAAAGATAAATGGTACTTTGTATAAAATAGATGATGCACAATACCTTGTTGAAACTAACTTGTACTACAGAAACACTACCAGCTAAATTTTGAAGCAGAAATGTGCGTACCTGTCAATTCAACTGCAGGAGTTAATTGCGTCATTGGCGAAGAAAGTGTATCTTGGTATCCAGATGAACAATCTGCAGAGCTCTGTTTCCATTTACCTACAAAAAAATAAAATGGGTTGTTTGTTATCAATGGAAGAAATTCAACAGAAGCTTCTCTGTGTGCAAAAGAGTAGTTGAAAGAATATTGCCTCAAAAAGCCAAATCAATCCATAAAAAAGAGTATGATAAATAGATAAACATGAAATAACACATACAGGTTTAAGAAAATTACATAGCATACAAAAGTATGCTTTTGGAATATTCGCATAATCTATCAGCTATTAAACATTCCTACTCTGTAAGAAAAGTGATGGCACATTAGTAATACATTACTCTTTGCAGGTATACAACCTAGTATCTTTATTTCCCCAGTTGCCTCATCTCCTGTGCAGGTCTATTTACCAACGAAAAAAAAATATGTATATATATAAAGGTGGATGAAACTAAAGAGGGGGTTAATGCCAAATTAGAGCAATGGAGACAAAGGTTGGAGTCTAGAGGGTTTAAGCTAAGTCGGAGTAAGACTGAATATATGGAATGCCGCTTTGGGACTCAGAGGGGGGTAAGTGATTTAGTGGTGAAGTTGGATGGAAAAGCCCTAGATGCGGGAGAATGTTTTAAATATCTCAAGTCATTTATCCAAAAGAATGGTGATGTTGACCAAGATGTGACACATAGGATTAAATCTGGGTAGCTTAAATGGAAAGCAGCGACGGGAGTGGCGTGACAAAAACATTCCGTTAAAGTTGAAGGGGAAATTCTACAAGACTGCCATAAGACCAGTGTTGCTTTACGGTACAGAATGTTGGGCTTATAAGGAGCACATTCAAAAAATAGGAGTTACAAAGATGCGAATGTTGAGATGGATGTGCAGGAACACTCTAAGGAATAGAATCAGGAATGAAGTCATACACCGAAAAGTAGATGTCGCAGACATAGCAAGAAAATTAAGGGAAAATCGCTAGCGTTGGTTCGGACATGTGAGACGAAGACCTAAGGGAGCCCCGGTGCGACGAGTGGAAGGGGGGGATCATGGAGATCTCAAACGAGGTAAGGGGAGACCGAAAATGACTTGGTGGGAAGGGGATAGAAAGAATATGAAGCTTTTAGATTTACAAGAGAATGAGGTTCTCGATCATAGGGGACGGAGGAGTAAAATTTATGTGGATGACCACATGGAATGATTGATTTTGGTTCATGTAGCCGACCCTAATTTTTGGGATTAAGGCTCTGATTGATTGATTGATTGATATATATATATATATGTATATATATATGTATGTATATACACACACAAAAAAGGAAAATTTAACACGAATAATCCTACCTATTGACATTTGTCCAATAATAAAACCACCTTAGGATCATTACATGTAAGACCCACCTTTGATTTCCGTGGATGTAGAAGGGTGGGGGAGGAGTTCTTTGGTTTTTCAATGGATGTAGAGGGGTAGTTCCAAACATACTAACACTCTTGCATAAACAAGATGCTGTTTAAATGAGCATGCTCATGGGCTGTGTTTGAAGAAGCAAAGCTTCTACAATCAAACTACAGCTTGAACATAGCTGATCCTAGAGAAGATTTAAGAGATTAAACCACAGGCTCTTACAATGCTAACTTCAGCTGAAGCACAACTAATCCAGCAATATATATTACTTATTAGTCATGTAAAACTTTATATGGAGAAACAACCCCCACCCCACACACACAAACACAGAGTTTGATAGCCCCTGACTAGTAGCACACTATCCATCCCGATGTCACAGGCCGGACTACTAAAGATAAGGTTGTAAGATCTTGTGTGCTTGGATATACATAGTCGAACAGGGCCTATAAAAGTCAACATTTCTATATACAGTTTGGGGTCAGAGTATTTTATGCGTTGCCTACCTTGCCCTTGAAAGCCATTAATGATGGAATTCCATCAAAGACTTTATGATTGATATGGTCATATTGGTAGTGATAGTTTCATTGCAGTAGATAAGTCACATAGTAATATCAGAAATAGAAAAGAAAAGGGGTAACCAGGCATGGGAATTCACCTATGATAGAAATTTAATATCCACGTGCATAGATTATAACGTCACATATTATGGCAAAAACATAAATAAAAATCACTAGCAAAATATCTTACGTTCAGTAAGAGCAGTATAGGCAACTTTAGCTGCATTCATCTCCGCCAACTTTCTGGTCTTAGCTTCTAGACCAGTAAATGACTCCCCGTTTATTTCAACAGTCGAAGAAAATATAGGACTATGAGAAAGGCCAGACCGAGATGTAACATATGCTGGTAAAGAAGAATATTCTTTCTGCACGAATTCTTGCAGAAGATTTTTTAACACAGCTGGAACTTCCTACAAATATGTATAAAATACAACATTCTTATTGTGGAAAAACAAACGTGAAGTAACAATTAAAAAGATGTACCATAGAAGGCCTATAAATATCAAAGCAACCTCTGCAGTCTCATGATCAGACGATACTGACATTAAAGCAACTTTTGCAGCAGCATTTTCAGCATCTTTAACGGTGCTAAAATATTCAAGACTTTCATACGTATTCCCTTCCAGCATGACCTTGGATTTAAAACGACTAACATGAAGAGGTCCCTCACGCTCCGAAACGTACACAGGGAGACTGAGATTTCTCTTTTGAGCATAAAATTGAAGTTGGTTTTTGTATAAATGAGCCATATCTGCTAACATCAGTAATTGAAAAGTCAATTTAGAAGCTAAAGTAGTATTATCATTCAATGCAACCGTATTCCATAAAGTCATTCCTAAATTAGTCCTCACATAAACCCCAAAGGAACAGACACAAAAAGACCCTAAGCAGTAAATACATATATGCAGTCATTGATACATTTTCCTTACATGGAAAATTAACAATAATTGCTCACTTATGTGCACAGAAATTGTAGCAAAACGAGTATGTGCACGTGAACAAGAAATATCACAAAATCATTTTCCATAAGTATAGAATAATTTATCATAAATTCATAATATCACAAAAAAAGTTTTAATAATAATAATATTAAATAAATAAATAAAATTGCAAAAAATCCCTAATGAGAAAAAATAAACCAAGTTTAGATTGACATATTAAACTATTGACAAAAGAATGTGCTAACGTCGCTTTCACTAAAGTAAAAAAAGCCTATGGATGCTTTTCAAAAAATACCTTTCGGTGTCTTTTAAGCATCATTAAATTCTTAACAAAGGTGGGGGGTTGGGGGGGGGGGGG
>PYUH01000018.1:876257-892543 GCA_016808085.1 Suaeda aralocaspica | reverse complement strand
GGGGGGGGGGGGGGATGAAACTCGAAAAACTAATATGTCTTAAAATTGTTCTAGAATCAAATAGTACACAAGGGCTAATGAGTACTCATATAAAAAGCAGTCAAACATATACCAAACAAACACAACTTGAGTCACCTTTAAATTTCTTATCATCACTATTAAAGCGGTTCAATCCATATGAGGAAACAGCTTGTGATGGTAAAGGTTCATTCATTTTTGGTTGCTGGACATTACTAGAAGTCGGTGTCGGGCTGGCACTTGGAGAACCTGCATAAGATATCCACAACCTATTCTTAGACATTATTGCCGGCTCACAAAACTAATGTGACGTATAAAAGAAATCTTTCTGGTTGGTTGACAACTACTACTAAACAAGGAATACATTACACCAGCTGTATATACAAGTCTCAATCATCACAGAATTGTTTGAAGCTCCCATAATATTCAACACTCAGTTGATATTTTTTTTATGAAAACAAATTGATATTAATTGCAATGGTTCAAACTTTTTCAGATCTACACAACCATAAAAACATGAGAACTAATCATAGGGCAAGTTCCAACTTCAACCATCACAGAGTTTAAGAACAACAAAACCTTTAAATTTAAGAACACAAGTTTTAGCATTAAACTCAATGCATCAGAAAGGTAATGGCATGTATTGCACATTCATGCTATATTGAGTATAATGAAAGTTGCTTCCAGCCAAACTTATTAATCTCCAATAAATATAAAATATTGCAGACTTTAAACTTTAAAAATGGCATGAACTGCCTCTGAGGCTCTGACTGTGACTCACGCAGTCTAATCCTATAAAGAAAGACAAGTTTTTAAGTTTTGTACTTGCATCGTAAGTTTTTAATGCTAAAGTGCTAACAAACAATGCCTCTCGTCCTTGATCTCGAAACCCACAAATTGCAAGAACGACAAACAGAAACCAGAACTAAACCCAAACAGCAATTTCTTTCTTAAGAAGAAAGAAAATAAACACGTCTTTATTGAAGGGCATGAATGAGACCTACATTATATGAGTCAAAATTTATGTAGATAGCTCAAAGTTACCAATATTTAAGGTAAGATATACAAGAACCAGCATTGTAGATTTGTAGTTTTAAGCATGTGAAACAAAGGTCGGAAGATGCATTTACAATGAGGATAGAGGGTTCACACAAATGCGCGCGCACGTAATTTAAAACCATAAGCATATATTTGAATATAACAAGATATCATATGGAAATGGTTTTTCTTAAGTATAATCGAGATTCGTTATAGTTAAACATGTACTCAACATTCCGAACAAAATATCCATTTCAAATAAAAAAAAAAGAAAAAGAAAAAGAAAGAAGGAGAGATTCCAAACGTAACTGACTTGATGAAATAGAGGTAGCATTATTAAGTGGGATACAATATGATACAAAAGGATGTTACCAATACCATGTTAACACGAACGTTTGTAAAATAAGCTACTTAATAACAAATATATATACAGCTATTTCGATTCACAAATTAACAGCCTTACTTGATGACCATACGGGGCCTTCTAATGAAAAATCTGGCATGTAACATACAATGAAGTGTGACTCACCATTCTCATCAATAACCACCTTTGATATGGATGATATATGCTTAATGTTGCAAATTGGATAGCTAACTTTTCCCTTCTTTACATTGCAACTTAGAAGCCTTTAATGTTTCATAGGTTTGATCAAAACTTAGACTGTTTCAGAATTTTAATGTATATTAACCTGTAAGCTTTCTTGCAGTCATTTATGACTATGACTCGGAAATGAAATCATTGGAATTTAGTATGTGTAAGTGTGTAACTAGATTCCAGCTATGTAAGCGTAGACATGGCACATAACTGTAGAATTTCTCTAATGTTGTAGCTAAATAAACTCTGTTAAAAATAAAAAGAAAAGGTTAACATCATTCACTAGGGAAAAAGTTCTACTATACAAAGGGGAACTCAAAGTTGCCAACAAGTTAAACTCTCTTAGCAAAATGATGTTTTATTATTATATTTTATTTTCAAAATTTGTATTCTTTTCAGAGTTTATTATTGTTTCAAATTTGGTCCGAATAAAATAAATTATCCATATAAATAAGGGTGTCAGTTTGGGTTACAATCCGTTGGGTTAACTGACCTGTCCTTGATTGAAACTGAAAATTGCAAACGACTTGTAACTTAAAAATGACTTGAATTGAAAGTGACCTAAACTGTTATTGACCGGTAAAACACTAAATTGAATTCAATTGAACTTGAAGTGAAAAGAGAAAAGAGCTCAAACTATTGATTTGTACAAAACCCCAAAAAAACGTCAAACCAAACTGAATTGAACTGTACATCAAGCAACCCGTTTGATCAATTGTCTAGTCCTAACCCAAACTGAATTGAAAGTGAATTGAAATGATCCAACACCCAATGTTATATAAATATGAATTTCTATTTTATCTTGTATTAGTTTCAAATTTAATATGTTGCTTTTAAAATTAACTATGTAAATATGTTGCTTTTAAAATATGTTACATTGTACATTAGAACCAATGTGATCAGCCACGAAAGGTTTCAAATATACAAAGTATTAAATAAATGTTTATTTTCAAGTTCAATTACACCAAACCCCACCTATTTTCTTAATTCGTTTATTGTGATAGGCCTAAAATGTAACTTAAAATTTCACAAGGATGTTCATCACATGTTTTTAGATTTCATTCAAAGCGACAAAAATGTTCACGAGAATCTGATATACCCCGACATTAACCCCAAAAAGACCACGACATCTTTCTAATTTGATTTTACTTGATCCGTTTTAGATTGAACTGAAATTGATCCGACCAAGATGGTCCGAGACTGAACTGAATTGTTCCTGAACTTATAACAAACTGCTTTAACCTGCTCCCAAGGGAAGAAACGACCGAAGTTAAACTGAATTGACCACCAACCCGAATTGAAACCCTCTATATAAATAGTGTCGGAGCCCACAACGGCAAAAGGGGTGATGATTAACTTCCTCTTAAAAAATTTAGAATTTTTAAATTTTGTTTCTCAAAATTTAATCATTTATCCACATTAAAATTTAATGAAAACATTTCGACCCCACTATATATGTTTTTGAGATCCGCTAACGATAATTAACCCTAAAATTGTGTACTTAACAAACTAATCAACAGAAACTAGCAAGAGTAATAAGTATTAATACTACGTAATTCAATAACACAGTGCCATTGATATAAACTTAAAATTCTCAACTCAACAATTATAAATAAAAAAATAAATAAAATAAACCAAAACTAAAAAGCTAAAATTCCCCAAAAATCAAAGTGTTCCTCCTTAAATTCAGAGTATACACACAACAAACTCAAAATCAAAATGAGCAAGTAATTGAAAATCAAATTAAGTACAGCTAAATAGTAAAAACATGTGCAAAAATAAATTTTAAAAAAAATGAAAATTTACCAGTGAGATGATGAAATGCAATATGAGCAACCAAATTATGAGCTTCTTTGGAAGATTTGCAGAAATGAGGGGTTGAAAAAGTAACGCCATTAACAATGACGTCAGCTTTAAACATAGGACAATGATCAAGTCCTTGTTTTGTTGTTGAATACTCAGGTAAATTCCATTTTTTTGATTGACAGTACTCTTGCAATTTTGATTTGTACATTTTTTTTCTTCTAAATTTGAAGGGTTGTTCTCAAGAACACGAGTAACAAATTGTCATGAAGTTAGTTGGTATTTGTGAAATCGATTGATTTTGGGTTTATGACTATGGTGAGTATTTTTGGAAAGTGATTTTTTAGTTTAGGGAGTGGAAAAATAGCGTGACGAATAGAGAGAGAAAGGATTTGTTTTAGGAGGAAACGGATGAGTGAGAGAATGGGAGGACCGTATGAAGATTCGTGATAAAAATTATTGTGGGAATGATGATGGAAGGTGGATATGGGACTTTTATGTCCCCACCTTTTTGCTCAATTTTGGACTTCAAATCTTTAACCAAATGTGTGCATGAAAATTTATATGGTGATTCTGAATTTTACTTTTTGAGAGAGCTTAAATAATACCAAAAAAAAAAAAAAATGTGTAACACCTTCGAATTTTTTCTAACTCTTTTCCTTTAAATACTAAAGAATTATAATTATTAAAGCTTCTAATCAACTAAGAAAATCCAAAAAATTACCGCGACTATAATAACGGCTAACGCTTTTATCAAATTACTACAACGGAAATCTTTAAAAACCAAAACAAAATCAAATCTTTATTAAATTTCGGAACCGTCCTAACGACCCTTCAAAACCAAACAAGTTTTAACTTCAAAAACCAAAAGTCAACATCAAACAATAAATAACTAACAAGTCCACAAAACTAAGAAAACTACAATGCAAGCGCTCATACTCCAACCCAGCATGATTGACGATGCCCACTTGTACCTGTACCTTTCTCTTATTCTAGAAAACTACTCGCCATCCAAGTGGGTCATTGTAGAGCCAAGTCAAAGACAAAGCCATGCACACAAACACACACAATCAGCAAAACTGAGTACATAAATACTAGAGAATATGTAAAACATGATTAATATTAAAATAAAAGAAAAGTATAACACAAATACTTGTTACCGTTGACATCTCTTCACCTGTGCATAGACAGATAAACTCAACTCATATAAATTATTTATTATATTTAAACTTTGGATTTCGCATCGAACAGGTTTCCTTTCCTTTAAAATCGCCCTATTGGGCACCAACTTGGGAGCAACTCCAAGAAGGTATTACCTATGTTACTTATAGTGACGGAATTTCAGCGCATTAAAAATATGAAAGAGTACAACTCTTGTACCCCAATTAGAAGTCATAGATCACCGTTCCATACGACTCCCCCCATTGTTCACACTCTAGGCATATATGTACCAAGAGTTTTGGTGTGAGTCCTCTTTCACTTTACGTGATAAACAAGTTAAACAATATTATGACTCACACTTAACAACACATAAAACATGCACAACATCCAACAAAACCATATTAATTATCTTTGATTTAATGTGATAATAAAAAAAAAACCTTGTGTGTCTTTTAATTAAACTAAACCTCATTTACCACACATTAACTGTGAGTAACTAACTAATTATATTTCCTTGACCACACATTAAACTGTGAGTAAAAATTCACAAACTACCTTTCTTATCGATTAAGTAACTAATCAACTTAACTACCTTCCTTTTTCACCTTTATTAACTATTGACCAACTTTAGAAATAATTTTAACATTCCAATTACATATGATAATTTTAGAATACTATAAAGGTGGAATGTCAAAACAACATAGAAATCATACTTTCATACTTTCATGACGACATAACTTTTCGTGCATGTTAACCAAACAACAATTCATATTCACATACATATCATGTAAGATCAACAACCAAGCATGAATTCTACTATTATTTTCGCCTTTAATACTTACATACCTTGTATTGTTGTGGTGATTCGCCACAACTTCTTAAAATCAACTAACTCGACCCTCTTACATTGAGAAAACCGAAACTAGATTAAAATCAACCTTGTTGACTAACTTCTACAACAACTATAAACTAGCTTTTTATGTTGGAAATATATTCTATATTTTAATTTTTCTTTTGCAAAACACTTGATTTTCGGTAATTTTCCAAAAACTGGCAGCTTCATAAAATTACTTTAAAACCCTTCCAAATACCATATTTTGATCATAAAATATTATAGTCATATCCTAAGATCATCATACAATATTTTGATGCATTAAAAATAATTATAGCTAATTATATCACGTGTTACTATTTTTATTAGGCATGAGCACGTGTTAATAAAAATTCACAGTTTTATTTAATTATTCAAAACTCCTTAAAAACTCATCAAAATTTCATAAATCAAGCATAAAACACTTTTACAATCTAATACCATCATTATACATCTAATCTATGTTTTAAAATGATTTTTCGTGAAATAAAACATGTTCATAATATGCTTTAAAATAATTTTTCATGAAGTAAAACATGTTCATAATATTTTTACTCTTAGTTTTCCCAACTTTAAAAATTTGTCATCAATATTAAACAACTTTAAAACCTTTAAAAACCAATCTAAACTTCATAAAATCATCAGAAATTCATACTACAATAATTTATGATCATAATATAGAAGTTTAGATCATTAAAACCATAAAACTACAAATTTCATAATTTCATAAACCCTAACTTTAAGTTTCATGAACAACTTTATAAATTCATACTTTAAACATAATTATAACCTTATAAAAATGATTAGAATCATAAAAACATGATTAAACATAATTATGAACATAAATTTTGAAAGATTAAATTAAAAAGAAAAGAGAAGAAAAGTTTTTTTCTTAAATATATAAGGGGTTCGAAATATACCAACAAGCAGGGGAGGAGAGGAGCGGTGGCCGGCGGTGGGACAGTCGGCAGGAAGGCAACGAAAGGGAGGAGCAAGCGGAGGAGGCGACGATAAATTTTTTTTATGATTTTCTTCGGAATTTCGAACACCAATTTTTTTCTCTTTTTTGTTTTTGAAATCCTAAATCACTAGATTGCAAAATAAATCTGAAATTTTTACTTTTAAGGGGTATTATAGGCCCAAAGTAGGATTTGGTGCAATTATATAAATACCCTTAAGACTTGAAATTACCTTTACGTCCTTATTTGAAAACAATTTACTACCTCCATTACGAATTATATGCAACACTTGAATTTTTTATATCTCACAAATAATACTCAAATGTTGCACATAATTCATAACGGAGGTAGTAGAAAAAAATTTTAAATTCTACTTTTTCAAAATATTTAATAAAATTTAAAGTGACATGAAATATACTTTATATACATAAAATAATAATTTTAATTAACAATTAATTTAAATTCCTTTCTTTAATATGTTTATTGAACTTAAAATTTCTCAATAAAAATACTAAAAGCATACACATAAAATACGAAATCAACTTCTTAAAATACGTGAAAATATGGGGTATTACAATTGTTGTACGAGAACTTAATCAAATCTAAACAATCCTCCCAATTCCCTTGAAAATCCATTATACAAGCTCTCAGCATGTCCTCCAAAGTCTGTATGGTTCTCTCTATTTGTCCATCGGTTGCTGGATGAAAAGTTGCCTTCATTTTCAACGTCGTACTGAAGTTCTCCTGTACACTTTTCTAGAACTTTGAAAAGGACCTAGAATCCCTATCTGACACGATATCCTTTGGAACTCCATGTAGCTTCACAACATGCTTTATGTAAGCCTTTGCAAGTTGTTCCATCCTCCAAGTCTCCTTCATCGGTATAAACACCGCTGACTTAGTAAGCCTATCCACCACAACCCATATTGTATCATTTTGATTCCCCGACTTTGGCAATCAGTTTATAAAATTTATTGATATGCAATCCCACTTCCATAGCGGTATTTCAAGTGATTGAACTTCTCCTTGTGGCCTTTTATGCTCAAATTTCACCTTTTGAAAAGTAAGACACTTACTTATGAATTCAACCACTTCCCTTTTCATTCTAGGCCACCAATACAACTTTTTCAAATCCTTATATAGTTTATCACCTCCAGGATGAACTGAGTATGGTGTATTATAACCTTCCTCCGTAATCTTCTATTTCAAATCTTCACATTTCTGTGGTACACACCACCTTCCTTCATACCTCAAACTTCCATCTTCATGGATTTTGAAGTTCATAGCCTTTCATGCCTTCAATTTCTCCTTTATTCTATCCAGTTTCACCAATTAAAAGAAGGAGTTGAAGTAGATCCAACCAAAATTGAGGCAGTGAAAGAGTAGCCTACACCTAAGAATGTGACGGATGTACGAAGTTTCTTAGGCCTATTAGTAGGGTATTGTAGGAGGTTTGTGAAGGACTTTTCCAGGATCGCTAAGCCGATGACATCGTTAATAAAGAAGGACTGTAAGTTTGTTTGGAGTGATAAGTATAAGGAGGCATTTCAGACTTTAAAGGAGCGTTTGACTATGGCTCCAGTGCTGACATTGCGAGATGGAAGTGGATCTTATGATGTGTATAATGATGCTTCTAAAAAGAACTTAGGATGGGTAATACTGCAAAATAGAAAGGTGATTGCGTATGCTTCAAGATAATTGAAGCCATACGAAACAAACTATCCCACCCACAATCTCGAGCTAGCAGCGATCATGTTTGCTTTAAAGATATGGAGACACTACTTGTATGTAGTAAGTGTAGAATCTACACGAACCACAAGAGCTGAAAGTACTTTTTCACTTAAAAGGATTTGAACATGCGACAAAGGAGATGACTTGAATTGATAAAGGAATATGATTTAGATATCCAATACCATGAATGGAAGGCCAATGTGGAAGCGGATGCTCTATGTCGTTGTAAAACGAAGCATGGAGTGAATTCTCTAGTTGTCGCTGATGGGCTGTGTAGAGACATGGAGAGAATGAATTTGGAGATAATGAAGGAGGGAGAGTTGGAAGGAGTACTTTGTAATATTAGTATCCAACCAACAGTGTTTGAGGAGATCAAGGGAAACCAGGATGGAGATGTCGACATAAAATGTCCAAAAAATGCGACTTTCTCCAACCAAAATTCACATTTCCAGAATTTAGCATATAACCCTTAGTGACAGTGAAATTGTCCTCAAATTTTCTACATGCTCTTCCCTACGGTTAGAGTACACCAAAATATCATCAATAAACACTACCACAAACTTATCCAAGAATCATTGAAAGATCCTATTCATTAAATCCATGAAATTTGCTGGCGCATTCATCAACTTAAAAGGCATAACATTGAAAGCGTAGTGCCCATACCTCGTACGAAAAGCCGTCTTTGGTATGTCCTCATCAGCAATCCCCAATCGATGGTATCCAGACCTCAAATCAATCTTTGAAAATATAGTAGCTCCTTTCAATTGATCAAACAAGTCATCAATCGTCGATAAAGGATACATATTCTTGATTGCCACCTTATTCAACTCCTTATAGTCAATACACAACCTCAAACTCCCGTCTTTCTTCTTCACAAACAGCACTGGTGCTCCCCAAGGTGAAGCGCCTAATGTAACCTTTTTCCAACAAATCCTACAACCACTATTTCAACTCACTCATTTCCGCAGGTGCCATCCTATATGGTGCTTTGGAAATAGGTGTTGTTCCTGAAACTAAGTCTATGGTGAAGTCGGTTTCTCGCTTCGGTGGCATTCCCGGAATCTCCTCCGAAAACACGTCCAGGAAATCCCTCACTACCTCAATATCCTGGGGCTTAGAAGATTCAAGATGATCTACATCCCTCACGCTACAAAGGTAAATTGGGAAACCACTCTTTACATACCTAGCAACCTCATTACTAACAATATTTTGTTTTGTTTTGGCCTTCCCGCCCTCCAATAGCTCACTTTCTTAGCCTTATTAACTAACGAGATTTTCTGCGGCTCACACAAAATCTCGGCCTTGTGTTCACTCAACCAATCCATCCCTAGGATCACTTCTAAGTCACCCAAATCAAACTTGGTTAAGTTAGACTTAAGCTCCACTCCCTCAATCTCAATCAAAACATCCAAAAATCTCCTTGAACACTGCACTTCTTGTCTTGATGGTAACACTATTTACATATCTATTGTATCTACTTTTCCCAAAACAGGCATTAAATTTTCCAAAATTTTAGTGGATATAAAAGAATATGTTGCACCAGAATCAAACAAAACTTTAACAGCATCTGCTTCACATTCAGATTTCCAGTATTCGAGGCCTTAACCTGACCTCCTCCATTTCCACTTCTATTCCTATTCCCGGCTTGTTGCATTGCCTTTCTTCCCATAATTCCTTGGAAACCCTTCTGCTGACCTCCTGACGAATTTCTTGTTACTTGAGACCCTTGTCCTTCCTTTCCCTTACCCTTAGAGAAGCACTCATACTCACTGTATCCAAGTTTGTTGCACAAACGACAAGTTACCGGGTTCCCAGCATAGTCCTTGCCTGGGTGATTGTTAGGACATTTCTTGCAGAAGCACACACGGCCACCTTGGTTAGCCATTTGTACTATATTCCCATTTCCATTAGCTGGCTTACCAAAGTCTCCCTTATTTCCCTGAAAGTTTTTGTTGAAACGAGGTTTCTTAAATCCACCATGACTCCCTTGTTGGTTAAAGTTGACTCCACCATCCTCTCTTTTCTCCCTCATCTCACCTTCTTTCAGCATCTCCTTCTTCTTCTGGTCTAGGGCATACAAATGTGCAGCTCTACCATACAACTCATTCAAAGACTTGCTTGACTAGTAGCAGTTAGATGTTTATGGGCAACCCAGTCTCAAAGCGACTAGCCTTCAGCTTCTCTGTTGCTACAACCTCCTTAGCAAACCTAGGCAATTCCTTAGAGAACCTAGACAACTCCTTAGCTACATTTGCCAAATGCCTCACTACCTCATTCAGCTGATTGTTGTTACGTTCAGCCATCCTATTTCTCCTGTAGAGGGAAAAGACCTTTATATTAAACTATGCCTAACTTTAAATTAGAACAACACAAAACTTATAACACAATATAAAAACACTTTCTCAATTCGTCTCATGAAAGAAATTTCCATTCTTTTAGAGCGTATGATTCACTTAATTTTGATTGTTTAGACAACCATTCAGATAAAATAAAGCACATAGTAAAAAAAAAATTCACTTGGTTTTTCTCTACTTAAGACATCATTTCAAAAGAAAACTGGCTCACTTATTCCTTTATTTAATAATGGTTCTTAAATGCTTAGTTTCCTAAAAGTTCCTCATGACTTACTGCAACTTACTCACAAAGAAAATAACAATCTAAGATGTCCAACATCCTAAACATGAACAACACTAGACAATATTAATCTAAGCTAAACTCATATTCACAACAAAAACTTCTAAACATTATCCAGCTTGTCCTTATACACCACATAATTCTTAGGCATGAACTCAGGATCTTTTTCAACATCATCTTCCAAATCTTCCTCAATATCTTCATCCATGTCTTCTTCTGGATCAAGTTTATTTTCTTCTTCTTCAGAATCAATCACTAAGTCCACATACACTAGGATCACTGGATTTGGATTCTCAATCTTATAACATGAACTATCCTTCGACTCATAGCTTTGAGAACCTGAAGCAACTTCATTTCACTCATTGCATCATTCTCTTGATCACTTGGGACTAGTATGGGTGGGGTCTCCTCACCTACATTCGACTTTAGAAACTCTTTCTCCTTCTTTTCAATGTAATATTCCAAGTATCTCCAATCACAACCCCATCGACCATTTTGATCCTTATACTTAGTGTAATTTGGAAGTCCTCCAATGAAATGAATGTCACTAAACTTCGCCTTGATCTCCAAGTAAGGTGGATAATTTGGCAAGCAATTCACAATTAAAGCAGAAACATGATCGGGTTGGTCCCACTGTTGTAACTTTAGTACTGAACTCATGTATGAACATTAGAAACGAATCTTCCATACATACTGAGGTGAACTCTCATAATCCTTCTTCTTCAAAGTTCCCATATGAGTTTCCTTAATAGGCATATTATCCACCATCCTGTAATGACACTTAAAACTAATGGGTCATCCTTCCACACAACACAACCAAACTAATAATTCCACAACAAAAAGGTTTGGTGGTTAACATACAATTTCTTCTACGAATAACTATCCACATAAGCAACATTTCAAAACATGTAATTAAATGCATGAAGGAAAAGAAATAAAGTCTATCCTACATGCCCAAACTTCCTACCCAATCTCACCATATGATATGAAAGCAATAACACATAATACATACCTGAATTCCTTGCATACCTGTACATGTAAGTGATTTTAAAAACTTTTTATTTTTCAAAATTTCGATTTTCGGAAATTACTATTTTTAGAAAAACTTTCTTTTCCAGTAACTTTCTAAAATAAGAAATTTCTTTTTCCCAAAACAAAATTTAGGGTACCCCCAAAAATAAAATTAATTTTATTTCGAAAACTAAGCTCTGGTAACCACTTTGTAACACCCTAGAATTTTCCTAACTTTCCTCCTTTAGATTTTCCGGAAATATAATATAAAAATAATAAAGAATAATAATTATTAAAGCTCCTAATTAACTAAGAAAAACCAAAGTATTACCGCCACCGTGATAACGACTAAGGCTTTTATCAAAGTAATACAGCGAAAGTCTTTAAAAACAAAAACCAAATTAAATCACAAATTAAAACTTGAAATAACCTCAAAAGCAAACCATAGTCAAACAAAAATAAATCAAATTAAATCTTTATTACACTTCGGAACCGTCTTAACAGACCTTCAAAATCAAACAAGCTTTATACTTTAAAAACCAAAAGTCAACATCAAACAATAAATAATTAACAAGTTCACGAAACTAAGAAAACTACAATGCAAGCACTCACACTCCAACCCATCATGATTGCCTATGCCCATCTGTACCTGTAGCTTTCCCTTATTCTAGACAACTACTCGCCATCAAATTAGGTCATCGTAGGGCCAAGTCAAAGACAAAGCCATGCACACAAACACACAGTCAGCAAAGCTGAGTACATAAATACTAGAGACTATGCAAAACATGATTAATATTAAAATAAAAAAAAAATTATAACACCCATAGTTCTTACCATTGACATCTCTTCATGAACAAGGCTATCACACACGTCTCAAAAATACCGAACAACTCTAACTAATATAGCTAGGGAAGTATGGATCGAATACTCAGGGAAGCGATTATACTCTATTAGCTCTAAAAAGTCTAAATTGCGTAAGGGGCCTTTTGTGGAAAATGCTAATAAAACTACTAAACTAAGAAAACAAAACTAAAAACTAAGGAAATGACGGGAAATTGACGAATTAAACTCTTATAATAGGAACCTAGGACAGTTGGTTCTCTATGATCAATCAATAAACTCCTAAAACGCTCATTAATCAATTCATTGACATTCATTAAACTAGGGCTCACTAATTCTCTCAAACTTAGACTCCCTCAAAACTCCTTTACCGGCTCTTGCTCGCATAAATTCGTTTTGCCTATTATTCAGTGGTCTAATTGTGGTAATCTTACCTCTCCTCCTTGATTTCGACAATTACCTAACTCACAACTAAAATTGGCCACAATTTAATTACATTCGATAGAAATCAATAATAGGAATTCAACTAATAATCAAGAATTAATTAACGAATATAAAATAAATTCACAACATGATCATAGATCCCCTAGCCCTAGAGCAAAAGACTACTCACTCATAATTAAAGAAACCAAAACAAAAACAAAATTAAATAACAAATCCATAAAAATGAATTAATTAAAACTAGAATTAAAACTAAATTAATTACTAATAAAATTAAACTAAGAATTAAATTAATAAAACTAATTAAACAAAACAAGAAACTAACAAACTAAAAAGATTCATAAACTAAAGAGAATTGAAAAGCAAAAGAAAGATCATCATTGGGCTGCAAACGGGGTAACCTGCGCCCGCATAGAACAAAACTCATTCCCTGCGCCCACAAGAAGAGTATTTAGCGACTTCTAATGCTTCTGATCTATTCCGCGGGCGCATAGAAGAAAGGGCGTTTGAAGGCTGCACCCACACGGAATTTCCTAGGCTAATTTTTGACGATCTTCTTAAATTCTTCGCTCGATTCTTTCAAATCTCGTTCGTAGCTTCTCGTACCTTGGCACGCATCCAGAGGCAAGTACAATTTGACACGTTTTAGCTTCTAGTGACTTCATAACTCCCTATTACGCTCCTATAACATATAAAACAAACGGAAAACCGCGCGTAATAACCGAGGAAGCATAACATAACCGTAAAAAACTCTTAAAATCTACTAAAGACGCTAAAACCGTTCCAAAACATAACTTAACATCAAAGGATGATATTTAATTAAAAAAAGCCACAAACTTAACTATTTAGCACCGGAATCAACCAAAAATGAGGGAAAAACACAACATAAAACATGTATATCAAATTCCCCCAAACCGAACCTTTGCACATCCCGAGCAAACACAATGAAATTGACTACACCCCATAAAACAAAATAAGCATTATGATCAAAGCCAGCCAATCAAGCATCAAATTACCGTCCTTCCCAAATATGGGTCAAACAAAACCAACCAAGCAAGTTTAGTGAATCGATGATTAGAGTAGCTCATGGGTTGTCACTCCATACAATTAATGATGAGCTTATAACAATGAAGGTGTAACCCTTACCTCCAAACAAGGCATGGAATACAATGCAAAATATGTTTAAATGCAATTTTAAGAACCCGAAACCCACATCTCACACCTTATAATACAAGTGTTTAAAGGGTATCCACTCATCCTAAATGTCGAAACAAAATGCAATTACTCTACGACCTTGACAGAGGATTCACTTCACAATAACCATAGCATATGCACGAAGATAAAAAAGGACTTTCATAAGCTTGTAACGTGGCTAGGGTGATGGGTAGGATAAAATTTGGGACAATGTGGTGGAATGCGAGGTATACGCATATAAAATCAAGGAAAACAATCAACAAGTTCAAAAATTATTAACATTCTCCAACATCCAATTCAACCAAATCAAACTAAACGTTACTTTATATTTCTCATCAACACCATTAATCTCATTATTCGATCAACAACCACTACTTCACAAACTTTATACTTCTTTCTTTCTTTTTTTTTAATTTTTTTCGTACTTTTATAGCTTGTTATGCTTTATACTTTTTCTTTACTTTCATGCATAATAAAACTTAGTTCACAACTCTTAATGATTCGTTTTTCTTATAAATTTAAGGATTTTTTTGATAATAAGTACTTAATGTTGTCAGATTTTTTGAAACAAGTACCTAATCAATTTTTTTTTTAATTTAAGTACCTAATACTTACATTTTTCTTAAATTTAAGTACCTAATAACAGAATTGTTAAAATTCTGTTAAATAATCCGTTTGTGGGGCCACGTATAATTTTTTTGTTCTTTTTTTCCTCCATCAAACCTCTATTAAACACATGTCACTTTCCTTTCTTTTTCTCTTTTCCTCCTTTAAAGCCTTTTTTTTTCTCTCTCTATACTCCTTAAACTCCCTTTGCTTGATTTTCTCTCTCTACCACATTCAATTGTCTTTTTTTTGGTACCCATTTTCATCTTCATTAAAACCATTTTCATCCTTTCAATAAACCAACAACCAAAAATAATTTAAAATAAAAATTAAAATATTGGAATAGCTAATTATTTATGTCAAATATTTTGAGTTCTTGAACAGATGCATGTCATTTTGATCTTCCTTTAATTTTTTGAATTTCACATAACTCACACTCAAGTGAAATATTTTCTTCTATATAATGGTTTTCTTTTCTATTATCATTATGTGGTTTATTTAAGGGTTTTAATGGAGGGTTTAGAAAGAACAAAGAGAAAGAATGAGAACATCATGTTTGGTGGGAAAAATGGAAATTTTAATGGAGGTGTTCTAAATCAAGAATAAATCAAAAAAGTAAAATAAATGAGGTTTTATGGAAAACAAAGATGTTTATTTAATGGAGGTTAATGGGAGGGGGAAAGAGATATAAAGGAAAAAAAGAGGTTTAATGGAAGGTTAATGGAGGAAGAAAGAGAAAAAAAAGTTTAATAATGGTGGAAGAAAGAGAATGAAAGTAAGAAAAAAAGGTTTGATGGAGGAAGAAGGAGAAAGAAAGGAAAAAAAAAGAGTTTTAGGAAGGAATTAATTAAAAAAGCTAGATGTGGGCCCCACGAACGAATTTTTTGACAAAATTTCATTACTTCCGTTATCTAGTATCTAATTTAAAGAAAAACGTAAGTATTAAGTACTTAAATAAATAAAAAGTTTGATTAGGTACTTATTTCAAAATTTTCGGAAACATTAGGTATTTATTATCAAATAATCCTAAATTTAATAAACAATACATAAGTAGGCCATGGATGAAATATAACTTTTTAATTAAGTACAACAGCCTAGACATTGGTATGCAGAGCCTTAAATGTGAAACTTTACAATTAAAGAATCTTCAACAATAACATTTCCATCTATTTCACCATCAATCCACCAAAACAACCATCAAAAGTTACTTTAACAACATCACAACCACTTTAACTCCCCCACACCAAGTTTGGGCATATAATGAATTATGTAGTAAGGCTAATAGGACTTGTAATGTGGCTAAAAATACAATTGAAAGGGATAAAAGCTCAAAATATGGGATCAAGGGAATATATATATATATATATATATATATATATATATA